>JAAGVU020028699.1:0-21948 GCA_011763525.2 Mormyrus iriodes
CCAATGACCAGCAACGCTCTTTACCAGCTTCAACGGAGAAGCAGCACAACAATACACTTGAAGAAATCCACGTGCTGCTCGCTCCCTATAATTATCTGGCTAAATTATATGATTCACAGAAAATTTCCTTTAGAATTCTGTCCATTATATCCCGTAATGTTCATACCTTTATGAAGAATTTTCAAAATTAAAAATAAAAAGGAATGCCTATTTTTTCATCCATCCATCGATCTTAATCATGCATCGTTGTATTACTGCATTTAATGATGACATTAATAACCAACATATAAGTATAAACTGCACACCTAATGCTCCATTGTCTAGATATGACAACTGAAAATTCAAATGCTCTCAGAGAAATTATGCATTCAGTGGGGTGATAAAGAATTAACTCTCCTCCAAGAAGAACACAACAGATATCTCCTCAAAGTAACCTTCCAGAGTTCAGATGCTCTAAAAACTATTTTCCTAAAAATGTCAGATAACTGTTGTACTCTTTAGAAACCAAACCTCCCAATAGGATTACCTAACCTTGGCTTTACTGCCCAGGAATGGGTGAACTTTTCTGAGGAGACTTTGGTTCTCAAGGGGGTTAAAGACATCCCATGATCCTTTCTGTCTGGTTGTTTCCAGACTAAACTACTATTTATATGTGTATATTTATAAATGTATATTTATACTCCCATGCTGGGGTAGATGCTCTCTAAGAAATGCACATGATCTCCAGTGAATGACCTCATGACATCAGCACATCCATCCATCCATCCATCCAATTTCCATAACCAAATACCAAACAGTCTCGTAATGAGATTAAAGCACATATCAATAAACACAGTGCAAATTTAGCTAAAGGCACACAATCAACTCAAAACATAACGGGCAATTTAGAGACAAATTTGCACTGCATGAGGAACCTGGGATACTTTAAGGAAACCCACGCAAACATGGGCAGAACATACTGTATGAACTCCAAACACGAAGCTGGGGCCAGAAATCAGAGTGAGGCATGCACTGCGCTCTTATAATGAGCTCAAAATCATCCCAGCTTAAACATACCAATTGTGCATGATTCACACAGATAACACAGTCATTCTTATGGACTTTAACTAATAACATAATGATAGGAAGCTGGATGTTAGGAGATAATGTCCTGCATTGGGGACATACAGTATGTCTGTCACCATGAAACATTCTCAGTTATGCTGAAAGAAACAGCAACAATTTTCCACACATACATTAAGCATTTTGTCATTTGAACTATGCATTGGCAAAAAAAAGTCATAAATATTTTAATTATATGATACCATATGATGTACAGAATATACAAAGAACATGCAAAATCAGCAAGGCTATGTGCTCACCCACTGTGCTGTTGTACAATTATGTACAGTGTACTTGTAGAGGATTTCATAGTATTAATGAGTAAATCTGTTCACCTTTTCCTGTTTACATTTACATCCCCGAGTGAAATTATTAATTTGACAACAGCTACAGTATCATTAAATGAAGACAATACATTCAGTTTCTCTAAATTTGTGGGACTGGGGTCATTATTGGGAGCTGGAGAAGCTTCACGAGCAGAACCTAAAGGTCTCCTTCTCGCCGTGGCCATCTTTCAGCTGGAATCTGGCCACCGCGGTCCTGCCCCTGCAGCCAGGAACCCCACAGCGCGGCCAGAACAGTGGGCCGATTCTCCGCCATCCCCTTTAAGGGGGATTTAAAGGCAAGCAGCGACTCCGATTTCTTTCGGCCAAACTTTCTTATAGCGACGAGGAACCAGACTGAACCGCGACCGCCAGCCACGTCACCCACCTACTTCTGCTTATTTTTTTAAACATAACTTGGAGGAAAGCAACAGACTTTATATTAAGGATGCATGCATGCTTTTTCAACAACGAGTTAAGATAAAATAGTTGCCGCGTGTTAATGAGAACCCGGAAAAATAGTTTAGAAAAACCTAATTAAACTTTGTGGTTTGTGGCCATACATTTAATCAGGCTAAACGTTAAGATAGTTCTACGGAGCTGTGCAAAGTTTTTTAAATCGTATCCGTTTTAACGGCGACTTTGGTAGATCATCCTGAAAACTCGGGGCGTCTTGTTGGTTGGAGTTTTTAAAAGTAAAAAAAATAATCTGCTGAAAACTACTTTGCTGGTTTATAAAGTATAATTCGTCTGCTGTTGGCGTAAAGGGAAACCGTGTTCGCACAAAATGAACATTTTTCGTCTTTTGGGGGACGTGTCCCATCTTGTGGCAATCATCATATTGTTTTTTAAAATCTGGAGATCTAAGACTTGTGCAGGTATGTAGTTTGTAGGTCTGCCTTTCTGTATGCAGAGGCTCCAAGCAGCCACATGCCAAAAAGTTTTGTTGGCTGAGACGTGCATTGCGGAGTGTATACTTTGAATCTTTTTGTTGACAGTCTTTGATTGGTGACGTAACTGTTCAAGGTTTTTAGACCCCATTTGTTTTATTTTGCTGCAATTTTAAGCATGCACTTTGTCGCAGCACAGAATCGAGTTAACATGATTGCATTCGTTTCTGTTAAGCACTGATGAGCTGTTAATGTAATCGCACTATTAAGAAAATTCATTAATTCATGTGATTTTTCTCCCCCTCGACTTAAAATATCCTTCTCTGCTTCGATTAGTTTTTCCCTTCCACGTTTGTACTGTAATCAGGCGGAAAGAAGTGTATTTTCAGTTTACTTGCTAATTTTCCACATATTTATGCTGCCAGTCGTTTTATCGGGGAACTTAAAATTAACTTCCTCACTCAAGGTAAAACTAACCTTCTGGATCCATCCATTCAACCGTTCTACATAACTATTTTCATATGGTACTTTTGGTCGCCAACCGAGGTCCTTAAACACATTTGTAATTACAAATCAGTTATTATCCATGCATAGCAAATCACACACTGTGTCAAGTTGACCATTACAGTTAAGGAATTTCCTTGTGTTCACAGGTATTTCTGGAAAAAGCCAGGTGCTGTTTGCTTTGGTCTTCACCACCAGATACCTGGACCTGTTCACCAGCTTCATTTCAATCTACAACACAGTCATGAAGGTGTGCAACCTATAATGTGTCAGAGCTTGTGCTCTGAGCAATTATGTAGCTGTGTATATTGTTTTCTATACATGTCCTGGCGCTAATTAATAGTTCTATTGAAACTCTTTGCACCCTGCATTTTGGCATGTACACAACTGAACTACTTAGGTGTTCTCCTGCAGATTAAAAATATACAGTAAAGCTAACTGGCATTTCCTGATTGCCCATAATGTACTTTTTCCTTTTTTTTCCATTTGTGTGTGATCGTGTCCTGCGGTGGACTGGCACACCTTCCTGGGTGTACCTTAACCATGTGTGTGAAATTCTGCTGTCTGTCTGAGAAATTCTCCCACTGATCCTGATGAATACAGTAGTTTGCTCATTCCATGCTATTTTGTCCAGTTGTAATCAGTTAACCCTGGGGGAAAAATGTTAAAGCAGAGATTGCTTTCAGGTATGTCACGCAGAGAATGTTTATGAAAGAGCAGTAAGGTCGCCCTCTTTCTCGTTTTATAATGGTACAGCAATTACAGATGCTTTATTTTCTGCAATAATAAAACTCAACCCAAAATTAATGTTAACCTGTATAACTAAGGTAACTAGGTCAGGACCTGGATATAACTCATGGATATAGAACACATCTTTAACAATATTTATCACATGATGCCGCACACTCATTTTCATAGGTTAGTAAAATGATTCATTCATTTTCCTCTGATAACGACATGAATATCCCTTGGGCAGTCTCACTGAAAAAACTAAGAGCTGCTCTTTTCAGTTTAGCTATAGGGTGGACTATGGTGCTCAGGGACTTTGCTAATGACTCCTATCCCCTTCATGTACATATCTGTGTTTTTTATGATGGCTTAAATTGTCCTCTTGTTAGCAGTTCTGCATGTCTAACTGATGAACGGCTACTATACTCACGAAGCACCAGTCACGCTAAAACCTTAATGTATTGCTACTGAGCGGATAGCCATTAACCGGCACACTAAAGATACGTCGAGTTTTGTTATTGAAATGAAATGCTCCAATTATGTGAAGTCGTATGGGAAACGTTTTAATGTTAAAGGAAATAATCATTTAGAAGGAGAATAAAATAAAACAATTTTGTTAATATCTGGCTCGTGGAGCTATATTTACTGGCCCATGCGATCATTAAAATAATAAAAAAAAAATTAAATTATATTTTTGGGATCATTGACTTATGACATCATAAATCACCCAGCTCCACCATTTTCTCCACAGGTGGTGTTCCTGATTCTGGCTTATGCCACTGTGTACCTTATCTACATGCGCTTCCGGAGCACCTATGACTCTGAAAACGACTCGTTCCGCGTGGAGTTCCTCCTCATTCCCGTGGCTGGCCTCTCGTTCCTGGAGAACTATGACTTCACACCCATGGAGGTAGAGGAGTCTGCCCTCTCTTTAATACATCTGTGTCCCTCCTATCTCGGCTGATCTGGGATCAGTGGAAACCGTGCTTCAGTCTCTTTGGGTGTTTCTCAATAACAAGAACGCAAAGGACATACTTGTGGTCTGGCAAGACCAGTGTTGCTAACTTGCCTTCCAAGAACGAACTTGGAGTGCTGTGAATTATGGGATTGGTCTCGTTCGGCGAGGATGCAACCGCTGTATCCTTGATATTTGGAGCGGGGCAAGAACAACATCCGGGGATTTTTACCATCCTCTGTACTTGTGTTGTTAGTATTGGAACGGGTCTTCAGCAATGGAAGATGACGTAAAACAAGTACACGAGAACACAAGTATGGTCAAGTATGCAAATTGAGAAACACCCCTTCATTCATTTCCATTGCATGTTACTCTTTTCCGCATCCTCTCAAGCACTTTGTTCCTTGCTGCCCCACACTCCCATATACGTAACAAATGCTTCGTGTGGTCTTTCTGGTGTGCAGATCCTGTGGACCTTCTCCATCTACTTGGAGTCAGTGGCTATCCTGCCCCAGCTCTTCATGATCACTAAGACGGGAGAGGCAGAGTCCATCACCACACACTACTTGTTCTTCCTGGGCCTTTACCGCGCCCTCTACCTGGCCAACTGGGTATGGCGATACCACACGGAGGGCTTCTTCGACCAGATTGCTGTGGTGTCCGGTGTGGTGCAGACCATATTCTACTGTGACTTCTTCTACCTTTATGTGACTAAGGGTAAGTGTCCAATAGGGGAGGCGTGGATGTTGCCACATTATTTCTGTATTGTTGTATTTGGTGTGGCGACAGGTCTGCTTTTTATCCCATGTTCTCTTCCTGCCTCCCCCCACCTCTTTTGCAGTGCTAAGGGGCAGTAATAAGATGACTCTTCCCATGCCAGTCTGAGCACCACCCGAAGACACTCCCCCGGCCTTCTCTCAATCCTCAAATTACCTCCGTCTTAATCAAATATCACACCCTTCCACATAGAAGACATTGTCATACTCCTCTCCATTACTAAGGCAATTTGAGCAAATAAAATGTTTCCTTTAAATGTTTTGATCAATGAGCAAAAGTGGGAGGATCTTTATTACAGTTATCCTAAGGTACAAAAGAATTCACATCAATACTTTGAACCTGGTTTGATGGTAGTTCTGATCTTTTGTGCATACTTAAAGACTTAGTACGCTACTCTTTCGCTAGGTAAAAATGGCTGAAGGCAGATGAAAGTCAATCTGTCATACAAGGTGTTGAACGAAATCCCATGGGTAACATTGTATTGTTGAATGTTGTGACCCTTTTAACATTTTGCTTTGTGTGTCTGAGTAGAATAGATCAGCCATATACAATGTAATAAAAATGAGCCGTCGTTTTTTGCAATGGTGCTGCAGGCCAAATTATCAGTATAGACCCCAAGTAGCTACACACGTGTAATTAAACTCAGTGAATACAGTGTTGATGAGCATTTGGATTAAATATGTCCTGTCCTCTTTAGTGCAATATATATTGTCCAAAGTACCATACACGTGAGTATCAGAGAGCAGGGTCTGTCAGGGTCCCTGGTGCAACTGGTGAAATATCACTACTGGCCATGGGATTTGAACAGCCAATGACGACCACACACAAAGACCATCTTTCTGCTCAAATTTTACTTTGGTCAATTACTCTTTTTTTTGTCATTTTTCTTGTTTAATATTGCTTTTGGCTTGTGATGTTGGTTTAAAGCTGTATTGATTTGGGGAGAGATCCTTTTTAGCATCCTCAGAGTTTTAATATAAAAACTTCTGATGACTAGACAGCGTTTGCTGACTCACACATAGTAAGCAATATGTAGTAAGTGCGTTATGTGTCACGTTGAAATGTGTATGGAAAAATGTCATTGTTTTGTCCTTGACCGATTAACTCCATGCATTCTGGTTTAGAGATACTCGTTGGTATCACGCATTGTGAGAGTCGTTACTGATGTGCATACATTTGTAGCTACAGTTTTTAAAACATGATTGGCTGGTTTTTGTTTTTGTGAAGTTAGCAGAAATAAAGGAGTGTAAGGGAATGACCGAAGATGCGCTACTTCATGGTTTTGCATATAGTGGTCAAGTTCATCTGCTTTGCTATGTTGATAAACTGCATGTCATTCTTTGTTTACATAGCTGTCCTGGAGATTTTTTTTTATATATATATTTTGTTGGCGAGCGCTGTTGCACTGCGACTCCACGCACAGGGGCTCTGTTGTGATATACCCTTGCTTTGTGGCTTTGGGTAAACTGTGGGAAGATGGATACATCTTATTTTCTTACATCATCTGAGAATTAGCTACTTTGCTTACTTTACAATGAGCAGGTTTGTAATGTTGATATAAATTGTGACATAAATTCTAGTCTGGCAAATAGAAAATCAGTGTCTAGCATGGTCCAGCATATATTAAGAGTATTTTTCACTTGAATGCATATACATCAGGGAGCCCTACGATTGACACTGTTAGGGTTTATACCATGTCACATTTCAAATTATTTATTTTCACCACCCATAAGCATGATGACCACTATATGAAGTACAGTTGGTATCTATGGCATTCTCTGCTGATGGTTCTATGCTGCTCCACTTTCATTTCTTTAGTCACATGACTCACAGTCCATTTTATCTCTTGTCTGTCTGAAGTGTGAAACTTGTGAATCATTTCCCCAGTAATGTTGCATCTTTTCGTACTGGCTTATTTGGCCGTTGTCGTTCTTAACAAGTACTTTGTGCATCTTCAGCCTTATAAGAGCAATTCTTCTTTAGAGTACTGTTCAGGTTACCTTGGCACTATGTTTATAAAACACTATTGAATATCAGTATATATACAATATACAGTAATACAATAAAAAGTAACAAGATTTTTTTCTTTTCTCAAAGTTATTGTTGGATGGCTAGAAAACACAGCTTTGGTTCCCAAAGTTTTAGATAAAACCCTTTCCTAGAAAAACATGCTGTCCATAATCCAAACGCAGTTAAGACCAAATTGAGGTTTTTGGTATGACAGCAGTAGGAGGCTGTAACATACTAGACTTATGATTAATTAAACCACTGCTTACAATGAAAATGAAATGGTCATATTTTAAAATAACTGTGACTATTGCAGGGAACTTATTACATTTGTGAGGATTAGGATAACTTTGTGGAACTTTATAATTCTAAACCAGTGCATCTCACATTGTTAGTTCTGTTCTCAGAAAACACCCACATAATTTTTTGTAAATTACTGCCAATGAAAAGTGCAATAAAGATGGCTTTTTACAAAAAAATCTGTCTTTGAAACCCTCAGTTTCATAGTACAGTCTTGTGGAGAGCAAATGTTACACTTACACTGAAGTGTGAAGACAGAACAATGTATTTTTAAATCTGAACAGTAAGTGAACTGAACATAGACCCGAAAGTCATGAACTGTACTTTACAACATCAATTACGAGAAAACACAAAATGACAAAACGTATAAATTTTAGTCAGCTTATGTAAAAAAAATCCTGAGAAAATACCGTTTGTATTTATACATTTTTTTACATCAGTCTGTATAAATCTAACCATCCATTCAACCACTTACCCAGTGGCAGTGTCCACTAATTGACCACATGGTATTTCATTTTTTCATAAGGAAATGTCTCCTACCAGAGGCTTAATCGGCACATTGCAGGTGGATAGAGAAGGCGAGATTAAGACGAAACTTATTTTACCATAAAATGTTAATAAAAACCGTTTTTATTCTGTTAGAATTTTATTATTTTAATATTTTGTACTGCTGGTTCTTGTAGGCTGGGTCACTGTAATCCCTGGTTTCCATTTATATAACACAACGTATCTGTGGAAATCTTTAGGTTCATTGTGTAAAATCGATACATGAGGGCTACAGGTATTCCGTACTGTTTGGTAATTGTATAATGATATTTAAAAGCCGTAGATGTAATTAACGCACTTATTGGCTTCCTGATGCTATATATGCGTAATATATATTTGATCATTTCTGGCAATACTTTAAAGTCTCTCAAAAATGCTACCGCCGACAACAAGAACAAAATCGACACACCGACATCAGGCTTAATAATTTCAAGTGGAATATGAATTTATTTACAATTATTCTCTCCCTCCGGTCAACTGTAGAACGCCAAGAGCACCAAGAGTAAATATATTTATTAAACAATACTACAGTAATAATACGAAAATACGAAAAATGTTTTTATGGCAGGCCTATGTTAAATTTATTAATTAGGAACCTGATTAATCTCCAGTTTAAGGGCCAGGAACAAAATAAAAAGTTTTGTAACTAAAGTATATCACCAAAATCCAAATTAGAATCTAACTAAAACGTCGTGCGCGCCTACGTACCTCACCTGTACGACAGTAACTTGCAGTCAGCGGCTTAATGGTAAATACAAACATTATAAAATATGCTGTTTAAGTTATATAAAAAACATAATTTGCCTCTTAACGCAACACATTATCTCCACAGCACAACAGACACCAGTCCGAAGTCCGGCCGGCTACTTTCACAACAAGCAAGTCCGGGTGAGCTAAAAAGTGCGGAAGTGACATCATATTTCCCGACCGTAATCCGTAGACTGTTCAGTCAACCGGTCAAAAAAAAGTCCCATGATCCTCATAAACCTCGATGACAAGTTTACAAGTTACAACACGACGGTAGCCGACTACGACTAATGAACATCACCCTTTTTTGGTGATACCGAAAAACACTCCTGGAAGCTTCTGATCAATGACGTCCAGTCGGACCACGCTACTGGGGGTGCGTCGATTGGCCAGCGGCACCTGGGCTCATGACAACAACTGTCAGGTTCCATCCAATCCCCAGCCTCACTGGTTTCCATGCACTGTTTGTGGATTACGTCATAGGCAGAGACTTAAGATCGTATCTGTCAATGGAACCTACAACACTGTCAGTCGCCACCTTGAGGCAGTTTTCACAATTCTACAAAGCACGAAGAATGTATAGGTACATCCGCCCCACGTAGTGTACTATCTACTAATTTTTAGTATTGCTCAACTTTGCATCAGCTCACAACAGAGTAAAATGGACAGAAAGCAGCACTTATCATTAGTGGAGAACATGGACCCCACGTTATCGGAGCTCGCAGAGGAATTTTCTCTGGGCGATATCGATGGTGAGTGTTATTCACTAAAGTAATCGTAAATGACGAAATACCTAAGTTGCCGGTAGTATTAATGATGCCACGACACGCTTTTCTCAAACAAAATACATTCAATGTTTATTTTAAAATCTGTTGCAATGTGAAATCATTCTAAGAAATACTATTTGTCGAAAAAGTTGCATTATACTTAAAAAATAATTCGAATCTTCTGCTCTTACACTGATAAGAATTTGAAGATTTGTATATTTCATGCTCAATTAAATAAAGTGTTTCCAATTTGTGTCAAGGTAAGTACTAAGATGCACGTTGGCGTTGTGTGCGTGCTTTTTGCGCAAGGATGTTGTTCAGCTTTAAAATAAATGCCAAAATAAGTATATGCTATAATTTTCCTTTACCGAGTGCATACGGTATACTTATCCTCATCGAACTTTTTAAAATCTGAATACTGTGTTCCTAATAACGTGCAGAGAGAACGGGTGTCACCGGTGTGTAATTTCACTGAGTAGAAATCGCGTGGCGAACAGGAATAAAAACTCGGAATATTGTACGGTACGGAATATTGTATTTTTTTCTTATTTTTGCAAATGGTATTCATGGGATGCACTTAGAAAGTGTTTGACCTTTCAAGTTTCCAGATTAAGGGGATTTAACCGCTGCCAAATTTTCAAATAGACGTAAAAAGTAGTTGCATTCATTAGTGCCCCCAGCCAAATGATTCAGAAAATAAAAAATTAAGGAGAATCCGATATCCATCCATTTTCTGTCCTCCCTGTAATTTTAATCCTGGAATAATAAATCGTATAATAATGATTCGTAATAAGACAGAGAAAACAGTATTGTCTCAAGTTTACCATATAGCCTTTTTGTTCATATATTTCGGATATCACAGACAGAATTCGACTTAAGCGCTTTTGACTTGCACTCTGCACTCGTTTTCATAACATTCAGAGATTTTTTTATATATATACGCTGCGTGTTCAGCATTTCGGTGGCACGGTTATAGTGGGTCTGGATCTGGCCCCACTCTGTCAACATGGTGTGGAGTCTCCATGTTCTCATGATGTTTGCAGGGCTTCCTATCTCATCTCAGATTTCCTCCCACATTTCTAAGACTTGCAGGTTAGTCCAGGTGTTGCCTGTCTCCTGCAATCTGTGTGGGTGGAAATGTCTTTTCATTTCTTACACCTCATTTAGGGTGTATTGTACTTAAATACAGGTCTTAAAGTTTACTAGCACTATCTAAAGTGATGAATACTGGTAACATGCTGTGCCTCTGTGCTGTTTATTCATCCAAATAATAGTTTACAGTGTATTGCACAGTGCTGAATGAGAGCGTTTGTATATTTTTCCTGTTGATCAGACCCAAAATAACACCTGTGAGGTGTGGCAGGGTAGATCTCATGGTATATAGTTTAGTCATTCAAAGGAAAGACCCAAAAGCCTCTTTAAAATTAAAAGTTTAAAATTACATGAATCAGTAATAAGTATACCCTTTAACCTAGTTCTGCACAGTAAATAAAAGTTACATTCTCCAAATCCACTCTTGGTACTGAACTTCTATCAACATTACCTTAGGGTGTGACATCACACCCTATATGATATGAGGCTGATAGATGGTTGATGTATCAGTTCATATTATTCTGTCTTTATTGTATCAGTAATACATGTTAGCAAGGCAGCTGTTTTGGACCTTTCCTACGTTACATTTTCTGTATCTTTCACAATGTCACACACATTCTTTCTCCAGTGTAAACAGTGGGTCATGTTAATCAAGATAAGACCTCGTTGCATCCCCATCCCCAATGTTTGGCACTGATTACACAAGTTCTATCAATCGGACTTGGTGGGGTTCTGACCCCTCTAAGAGGTTAAGTAGAAAACACGTGAGATCCACCATCCTAACATCAACAGAACATCTGTGCTTTACATCCCAACATGCAACCTTGTGTAGAGAGAGAAGAAGGAAAATCAATAAGCAGCAAAATATATGCAGGGCTGTTACAAGACAGGTATTCTGCAGTTGCTGAAGTCAGAATCACGACTTATGGGGAGTTTGCCAATACACCTGTACCTATATGTTGTATATGGAGATTTTAAGGCATTCCCCTAATACCTCCCCCCTATACCCACACTATGCAGAAAACCCTTTCCAAGGCCAAACTTCAGAATCAACAAACTCAAAACTCAATATGCAATATGCATGAAGACGAGAGATGCAACTTCTGCAGAAGAATTCCTCTGAGGCCCAACAGACCAAGGGCCAAGGTTATGTAAGCGTAACAGTGCCATCTGGGACATGCAAGGCAGCCTATTAACAGCGGGAAATAACCATGATTGCAGTCTTTTACATCATCACCCATGAGGAACCCTGAGGAAAGTTCCTGGACCTACCTGTGTATTGCGTTTTTATGGTATAATGCTGAAAATCAGGCTTTGCAAGTGTACAGTGATCCCTCGTCTATTGAGGGGGTTGCGTTCCAGAACCCCCCTGTGAAAGGTGAAAATCCGCGAAGTAAAAACCATATGGTTACATGGTTATTTTTGTATATTTTAAGCCCTTATAAACCCTTTATATTCTCTTAGATATTAGGTAAGATTTGTTATGTATGTAATTATGTATGTAAACACACTGTTCATATACTACGCACAAATATATGTATCGTATATCATTAAAGAGTTTTATTTAATACGTAAAACGTAGTTGTAAACACAGTTATAAATTGTAATACATATTTTAATAAAAATAATTTTATATTTACTATAATATACAGTAAAGCGCGATATAGCGAGGGATCACTGTACACTCACCTTCTGTATTTTTTTTTTGTTAATGATTATTTTGGCTAAGAACTGATTCAATCAAAAATGATACTAAAATTGATCAAATATTACCCATATGTTTGACTTTGAGTCTGCAATAGGAAGTAGGTCAATGTGAAACACTGCGGAACTTTTCCCTTCTTGTTCCTCCTTATGTTTGCAGTGCTATCGGTGTAACAGAATTCTGCGAAGGTTGCATAAAGACCTGTCTGTCCTCATTTCTTTACAGTGACCTTGCCGGGGTTATAAACCCTGTCCCTTCTCACTCGCGGCCATTGTCTTTTCTCAGTGATAGGCTATAATAAACTCACAGACTTGGCACTGAGCTCATCATTTCAAGGCTACTGCACCTTTTGTTAGGTTAACGGATACTCCAGTATGCCAAGATCAACAGGAGGGTAATTCAGCTATCAGTGGTATGATACATTGGGTGTTCTCACAATGTCATTTCTACCTATGTTGTTTTTCTCTTAATTTTAATAGCAGGAGTTACAGATAACAGAAAAAATTCTGCTACCAAAAATGAGTCCTAATTTTAAGATGCCGTGAAATGGCTTCAGAGTATAATAAATTGGAGAAAATAACATGCAAATATTATGTTTAATTGGAAAGGACAAGCATTATTGAGGGTAAACCATTTTCTTTTTTTCCATTTTAATGGGGATTTGTAGAACTGGGAATAAACTGATCTTTTGTGTTTAGAAACCTCCAGAAGCCCCCAGAAGGCTCCAACAGTTCCCACAGCCCAGTTGCAATATTTATTGGCAGAATCACACACTTAAACTTTTGAATTGTATGAAGAGAATAGTATTACACTGAGAAAAATATGAAATGACATTTTACTGAATCTTTAGCCTGCGGTGGGTTGGTGGCCTGTCCTGGGTTATTCTCTTATGGGATAGGCTCTGGACCTCCACAATCCTCCATAGGACAAGTGGGTATAGAAAATGAATGTATATTTAGATAGATAGATAGATGGATGAATATATGGATGGATGATTTTTTTTACATCCAGTGAAGGTCTGAATTGCCACATTATTTTAGAATGGATTCTTTTCTTGCTGTCAAGTTTCCCAGATTACATTTTACCCCACCCCTGGTTCCCAAGCTCCCATAATAATATGGTATTTGTACAATGAAGGTGACTCCACAAAGACATACATTACTCTGCAAAATTTTGCCATTTTATTTACTGTCAAGAAAATGTTTAACACCACAGCGGGATACACTGGGACCAAATTAGTCTCATGTTGTTTTTTTATCAAGACCCCTGGGAGGTGTGGTGTCTATGTACACAAGTGGTCTCCTTGTTTCCATCTCCACTTAAGTGCTACTTAAAACACTTCTGGGGTTTCTGTTGCCTTTCTCATTGCCTTCGCTCTTTCACAGGAGTGTACGATGGTTACATTGTGTAGCTGTTTGTTCTTTGTTTACATTATTGTTTGAAGTTTACTTGTAGTTCTGTTGCTACACTTTAAATAGCCATGTTGAGGAGAAATGCTATGTTAAGTAAAGTGCTTTAAGTGCTTTCTATACAGTTAGGGGCAGGACAGTTATAATAATTAAAGATCAAATAGTTTTTTGGGGGAAAAAAAACTCTTTCGGTTGACTGACTGGCAGAGTTTATTTTACAGAGATGCTCCAGTTTGTCAGCAACCAAGTAGGCGACTTTCCTGACATCTTTGAAGATCAGTGTCTCAGAAGCTCTGTTAAGAATGTGGGAGTAGATGTTCCACAACCAGCCCCTCAGGCTCCTCCTCCAGCTGTTCTCCTGCCCAGCCTCACAGCGACCGCCGCCCAGTGCCACACCCCTCCCCAAACCACCATCCAGGTCGTGGCCCCCAAACAACCGATAGTCCGGTCCTCTCCTGTCCTCCAGCCACGGCCTCAGTCCGTCCTGCACCTTCAGCCTCAGCAGATCCACAAGATGGCGCTGCAGACGCAGACCGTTCCCGCCCACAGCCCGAGTTTCGCTGTGCAGACGCAGGCCGTGCCACTTCAGAGCAATGTGCAGGCTCAGACAGTGATGTTTGCCCCCAGCCTGCCCACGGCCTCCCAGCCCCAGTTCATCCAGAACTCTGTTGTCTACCATCAGACTCCCACCCCTGGTTTCCAAGGTGAGCAAATATTTGTGCTTGATCAAATTAAACGTGTATAAATGGGGGATTCTGGTGCGACCACA
Organism: Mormyrus iriodes; assembly: GCA_011763525.2. Classification (NCBI taxonomy): domain Eukaryota; kingdom Metazoa; phylum Chordata; class Actinopteri; order Osteoglossiformes; family Mormyridae; genus Mormyrus; species Mormyrus iriodes. Next base: position 14,622 of record JAAGVU020028699.1, read on the forward strand.
TCATGCTTATATTTACCTCCACCCATCTGCTTGCGCTAAGGAGGGTTACTCGAGGAACACCCTGGACAGAATGCTAGCCCAAATATATAAATATATAATATATAAATATTGGACCACTAGCTTATATGTTAACTATCAATGGCTAGAGGATCATCACATCCAGGGTGTGCTCGAGGGTCGGGATGAGCTACAGTGCCCCTCTCCCACAACCCTGACCAGGAAATGTGATTGGAAGGTGGATGGATGGATGCATGCATGCATGGATGGGTGGATGATGGATAGAAGAAGAAATCTTGGTTTGAGAGAGATGTAATTTGTTGGGTCACACCTTAGCTAGTAGGCAAGAGCTTCTTTAATTAAGACTGCTCAACTTTCAAGTGTTTGTTTACCATGGAAAAGGGTTTGATTGAGATGCATTTTCCCAGCACTACTTAGGTCCACTCATCCCCTTATAGGACAGGATGCATGCCAATAAATATAAAGCCATTCTAAAGGTTCACAACACTGCCATTGAGAAGCACTTCTTTCCTAATGATTGAAATGTTCCATAGCCCCATCCACAGTTCATGAATGACCATGGCTTGATGAGAGTAAGTGACATAAACCATATGCCATGGCCACACCAGCGATCAGATGTGAACATTTAGAGAGATTTTGGACTGGGTATCACCAACATTGAATTCTGGATTTTCTAAATGAAGAATGTACTGCATTGTCTAAAAACAGTTCTTGACTTTTTTAGGCTTTTCTGGTATAATGAGGTTTATGTTGGTACTTTTAGAAATTTCCTGCATATTTTTGCTAAATTTACATTTCTGTATATCATCGTATTATGATCTTAAACTTATTTTAAAAAACTGTAACACTATTTTTTTTTTCATTTTTGGTGAAGTTCTACAACCACAGGTGCAGAACATTGTCACATCAGCACAGGTCCAGCCAATGGCATTCCAGCATCAGGGAGTCCTGACCCCAGCCACTCCGACCATCCAGACTGTGGCCACAGCTCAGCCAGCAGTACATGCAGTGTCACAGCACATTCAGCAGCTCCCAGTCAGTTTGTAAACGATGAACGATCTCTGAGGCTCAGCTTCCAAGTGTCAAGATTGCTGATGTTGAGATGTTACTTTTGTCCTGTTGCTGTGTAGAATGTTTCATAGTCCAACTGAGTCCAAATGACCGAATATATAAAACAAGAAAGTAGAATTAAGTCTTTAGATAAACTCTCTTGATGTGTTTTCTGCAGGTCCTGGTGCACCAACCCCAAATAATAAAGGCAGACTCCCTTGTTCTCACAACTCTGAAATCTGATGCGACACAGGTTTTGCCCACCATGCAGAACCCAACTGGCATCACTGCGCTCACTGCACCCATCCACACCACCTCTTTGCAAGTCCCGGTGAGTCATTTAACGTGGTTTAGAATCAAAGGGAGATTTTGAAATGAGCTGTCAGTCATTGTCTGGTTTAATACCATGTGAACCAGTAAATCCAGTAAGAACTGAATCAAGCCGTCTGTGATTTGGAAAGCACGGTAGTTCCACCCCTAATGGATTTTGACACCTTGCTCCGCCCAACACTACTAAGACCTAAACTGAGCAAAATGGACAAAATACCTGTTTTGAAATCTGTGCATCACATTCTGTGTAAGAGTTGTAGCATTGTCAGATTATAAAAACAAATATGAATAAAATTGGTAGACTAAGTCATTAGTTTCTTTTCAATGATCTTTTCAAGGATTCAAGGATACAGAAGTTCTATTGTAATTTGTATAATGAGTATAATGAAATAATTGCTTGTGTGCTGCCCTGCAGACGTAAACAACATATAACAATGAAGAACAACAAATGACAGAATATTGAACAATAACGTATAATATATACAATATATATGTGTGTGAATGCTGGGTGTGCCCTGCGACGGGTTGATGCCCCATGCTGGGTTATTCCCCGTCTTGTGTCTGTGGCTACCTTGTATAGGATAGGTGGGTATAGAAAATGGATGGATGGATGGATGGATACAATAACATATGAGTAGTACAAGGTGCTGAGGTTTAAAATGGCAGTGATTAATAAGTAACCTTGGTGACTGGATTATACTCTGGAGGGGCGTCTGGGTGTCTGGGGTCTTTCATTATACGTCTTATCTAGTCTTGCTCCTTTTTACCAAAACTAAATCTAACTGTTTTGTTAAATTTAGTTTTATATTTAATCATCTTTTTTCTCTTGTTATTCTCTTTGTTTGTTTAGACCCTAATGAGTAGCAATATCCTTTCCACTCTACCGGTAGTGGTAGAGGGTGGAGACAAACAGGTGTCACCAGTGATGTGCCAGGGTGGGAGCATCGCCGTGGCGACGCAGGACCAAGGATCTGGGCTGGGGGTGAGCATAGGGTCAGGGGTCGTGAAGGAGGGCGAGAGGAAGACCACGCACAACGTCATTGAGAAGAGGTACCGCTCCTCCATTAACGACAAGATCATCGAGCTGAGAGACCTGGTTATGGGGAATGACACCAAGGTGAGCAGGAGGAGGAATGCAAGGTAGAGGATTTTACTGAGCAAGAGCTGAGCAATGCTAAACGGAGAGAGATACAGTGGGGTCATAGCTTGACATCTATGGGTTGGGTGCAACATTACCCACGATTGTACATCGTTAATCACATCACAGCCCGGTTCCTCTCTCTGTCTAGATGCACAAGTCGGGGGTCTTGCGGAAGTCCATTGATTACATTAAGTACCTTCAGCAAGTCAACCGTAAACTACGGCAGGAAAATTTGACCCTCAAGATGGCCAAGCAGAAGAGCAGTGAGTTTTCCTGTATTTTTTCGGCTTTTAACACGTGATTACAGACAGGGGACTTGAGGTTCTTGAGGTTGCAGAAATAACTGGTAAAAATTGCTGGTTTTAATGTTAATTTGCGATTTTGCCAGTTGAGCAAGATAATACTTTGTTAATTTAAGAACTGTTTAATAACTATTGGTGTTATTCAGGGTATCCAGGGTGCTCCCAGCCTCAGTCTGGCTCACGTGAACCTGCACACTGTGAAGTGACTCTCCCCCTGTCTACTTCAGAGTCAATACGCCGGGTTGGGAATGTGCTGCTGAAGCCAGAAAGGGTAACGATGTCACCACCTTCCTCTGACTCGGACTCAAACTCCTCATGCCAGTTGTCCCCTTACTGCCTTGACTCGGAGCCAGGTAGTCCCCTGCCGGAGCACGAGCTGGTGAGTATCGCATGACCACCTTTGCGGTATTCCCTGCCAATTGTGATGCACGACACCAAAAATGTAACCGGAGTGACCTTGTGTTTCGCCCCCAAGGTGAAAAGTGAGCCAGACTCCCCTGCCTCACTGGCAGTGATGGACCGCTCTCGCCTTCTCCTCTGCTGCCTCACCTTCCTCTGCCTCTCCCTCAATCCCCTCCCCTCACTCCTCAGATTTGGGGAGCAGGGCGGGGTGAACTGGCCCTCATTAGATGGGCATCAATCCTCCAGGGTGGTACTAAGTCTTCCCAATCAAAGCCAGACCTTCAGTAAGCCCTCCGTCTCTCCGTCAGGCATTACAGTCCGGAGACAATACTACAGGAGCTTTGGAATTGGCTGTTTTAGTGTACAGAAGCACTGCTTCCTTCATATTCCTTCATGTTCTTGGCCAAAATACAAAATAGGTGCCCTCTGATCTTCTGTCACTGTACAGTGAAACTTCTGCTGTCAGACGTAGTGCATGTGAGTCGTATCAATGAAATGCCTCAGTAAATCCATCTAACCCAAAAAAGTAATATAGTATTTCATACACCTTATTCTTACTTTGTAGTCCCAGCTGAGCAAACAAACTTTCATCAGTTCATCCGTCCACTCATCCATCCATCCATCCATCCATATGCTGCTCACCGAGTCCACCGTCGCAGGGCCATATAGAAGTTACTTTTAGCTCAACATTCTCACATCCCCCTTTCTGTCTGCATCCGTTACTGCATTGAAGGGAGATGGGTTTTCTGTACCATATAGTCTTGAAGACCATTGTGCCATGTAATAGCATCGCTGTGGCTCTCTCTGCCTGTCCCTCGCAGCTGGCTGGCTGTGGAGACTCCTGCCCTGGGTGTGCATGTGGCTGCTGAGTGGGGTGGGCGCCGTGTGGGGCTGCGTCAGGGTGCTGTACCTTTGGGAGCCAGTCACCCCCCTGCACTCGCCGAAATCCGTCTGCTTCTGGAGGCACCGCAAACAGGCTGACCTGCACTTGTACAGGGTAGGTGCAGGGCTCCCCATTTGCCTTTTATGGTCTTCTCTGCTTTTAGTATGTAGGTCAGCAGGGGGAGCAATAGTTAAGGATTTTTCGACCAACCAGCTGCAGGTTCAAATTCTCTAAAAGCAAAACATCTTGTTTCAGAAGTAAAATGTTTTTTTAATTCATTTATCCGTACAATTTATATATATGTTTAATCATGACCAGTGGAGCTGGAGGTCTTTGGCTAAAAGCACGTGCTTAAAAAGTTGTAATGTGATGCATTTCTGTAAACATAGAGGATTTTGTCATATTCTTGAACACTGAACAGACGGTGTAGATACCGTCCCTTTAATTATATAGTGCTTCATTCTTCCTGACCTACCAGTCTCATCCTCCAAGCCTGTAGTAAACATAGAGTCCTCAGAGTAATATGGCTTTGTCTCTCCTCTCCTAGGGCGACTATACCGCCGCAGAAGCCAGCTTACAGACCTGCCTGTCTATCCTGTCCAGGACAATTCCAACCAACCGTCTTGACTTGACCTGCTCACTCTGCTGGAATGTGATTCGCCACTGCCTGTTCTGGCCGGCCTCCCTGCGTCAGCTGGTTCACTGGATTGGAGGGGACCGTGAGTGGGAGGAGTCTCAGACCAGTTTCAGGGACGCTGCTCTGGTCTATCACAGTCTCAGCCAGCTTCAGCTTACAGGTATGTTAGTTTGAATTGTCCAGCTTGTTTTGTTTAAGAATTTTGAAATTACTTGTATATCATATATATTTAGACTTTTATGCACTATGCAACTCAAGGGTTCTTACACTTGTGCAGCATGATACAAACAGGACTGCCAACTCTCACGCATCTGGTGTGGCACATACACTTTCAGACTCTCACGCAAGAAATCTGGCGGAATATATATATTATTCCATTATAAACCTAAAATTAGCTACATCGAAAGCATTGAGGCAGTTTGTAAACCCTGAAAACAATTTGCAAGGTAATAAAACACGTACATGCATGTCAATGCGTGTGCAGACTTGTCTCGAATTGAAAATCTCATGCCAACCAGCTGACCACAGCTGACAAACCCTGTACAAAAGAAGTTCTCCCTTTGAGACTTCAACCTACAACCATCGTTGTATTAAAATCATGAATGAAATCATAAGATGGCTTCTCAATACCCATTAAATGTTGTAAGAAATCGGACACATAAACACATGCTCTGTTTCTGTCAGTGTTCCTCTCCCTCTTTCTGTAGGGAATCCCCTCACCCCCCTGCCCCCCAAGGTCAACTATGTCTCTCTCGCTTCTTCCTCTGAGGTCTCTCTCTCTCTCTTTTTCTCTGGGCAGGTATGTTGCCCCAGCACAGTGTCCTTTGGGGACTCTGCCTGTCCCTCAGTGCTGTGAACCTGAGTGAAGGTGCCCAGGGGAAGGTATCTCCACCCCAACAGGCAGAAATCTACGTCAACGCTGCCATCGCACTCAAGGCCACACTGGGGCGCCGCTGCTCCTTTCTTCCTGTGAGTCCCTTCCTGTTTCATCATTTCCTGTCACATGCTCTTCTTCTCTCTTTATACGTTAAACCCACGGCCATGACCACAGTGCAGATGTTAAGGCGTAAGTCCTGGCTGTCCCACATGAGGTGCTCTCACTGTACCTACATTACTGAAACAGTGGATTAAAGGATCAGGTAAATATAGACATAATGAATCATGATACTGTGTTTTATACTTTATATTTACTTAAGCTCTCAAGTATCATCACGATTTATTCCTAAAATACTAACATATGAACATCAGTCAATCCATCCATTGATCCATCCCTCACAGAGCTATATGAACAAGGCAGGTAATACATCTTAAATATGTTAAATATGTTCCTGGAAACCTTAAACTAACAAGTCACTGTTCTGAACTGGCTTGTTCACATTAAGGGGTGGGGCATAGTTAGAGCTGATGTTCTCCCTCTGGGCCGTAGGCTTACATGCTGAGCTGTGCACAGAACACAGCCTGTCAGTCACCTTCCAGGCTGCAGCCCGATTGGCTGCACTGGCTCTTCACGCCTCTGGGAAGACAATTCTTCCTGAGCTGTGATTGGTCTGTGAGGTCCAGCAGCCTGGAGGACGTGTACACCTCTCAGCGAGACCCAGGTGATTATAGTCTGAAGATGACTTTCTTGAAGGCCTGGCTGGAATCTCACCTCACAAGTATAACAGTAACTTCTCCACAGTAATTTACTGGTAAAGATAGCAAAGCTAATTGAAGAGCAAATTTCCAAAACTCATTCAGTCCATGGGATATGTGGATGGGTTAACTTCATAAGTAAATACAATTTCTGCGGACTTAGTCTGGAAATTTAACAAAAGTTCAAGCTATTTAGCTTCTTAGCAGAACCCACATACATCTTGATGCAACACATTTACTCATTTGTACACCTAGACTTTTGTCTGAAGTTAAACAGGTTACATATCTGAATTGTTTATAGCCAGTACTGGTCAGTCACCTGACCTGTACCCATCAGCCCTGTGGTGAGAGCTATGCTGACCCTTGCCGTGTCTCCCCTTCCCCACCCTCAGCAGACCCCATTTCCCAGCTTCACCGGTGTTTCTGTGAGAAGTTCCTGGAGCAGGCCGTGTGGGCGCTCATCCAGCCACTCCCCCAGACGGCCGTGCAGGAAAATGACTGCGGGTAACATGGCCGAATCAGACTCTCTGGCGCCGCAATGCCACGTTTCCAGCATTCGACCACCTCACTGTGACTCTGTCTGTTTTTAAGGGAATTCTTCAGTGCCTTGGAATATCTCCAGCTGCTGAACAGCTGCACGGAGGAGACACGCACACCCTCTCCAGCTGTCTCCTTCTTGCCCACAGGTACGCAAGTTAATTGGCTACAGGTGACCGACATCCCTGTTAACAAGAATAAATGTATCGTTTGTTTTTGGCTCATGGAAGTTTTACTTACACAAAAATGTTCTGACGGCAGAACAAAAAATTATTGGATCAGAGAGTTAACCAATCAGATTGTAGACGAGGTGGGTCCAAGCAACAAGAGGAGGTGGGACCAACCAATCAAATTTCTGGGTCCCGCCTCCTGTAGTTGCTTGGACCCACCACCTA
>JAAGVU020028700.1:0-21866 GCA_011763525.2 Mormyrus iriodes
ATTATGGTCTTACTCTTTAATGGAAGTATTTATATTTTATTATAGTTTTATTTGTCGGGGTATTTAGGTCTTTATGGTATTTACTGGCCTATTTATTTTATGAGTTTATTTATTAAGTCTTTTATGTCGGGGGGGTATTTATGTATTAGTGGGTTTTATTTATTCCTTTATTACTACATTTGACTGATTTTAACGAGTTTAATTATGGGGTGGGCTGTTTCGCATATTTTAGTTCATCTGGGGCCTATACATAAAGGTAGAATTATGGGGATTAAGGATAGTAGAAGGAAGCCCCCTGGTGGTTATAACAGGAACCAAGAGGCTGACCAAAAAATGAGGGGGAGAAAGGCTCATTAAAGACAGGCAGATGTTCCATACAATGGAAATATATATATGTGTGTGTGGGAAGGTTGAGAAATTTTTTTTTCAATTTATAGGTACTCCAAGGGGATTAAACGAAGAAAGATTCTTTAATAATCCAGTGGGGTACTATGGAAACGTAGGCCTATGTGGATATGAACCTGCCACTCTACCGGAAATTAGTTTCCAAGTAGGAATTAGGGGTCAGTATGAATGGGGAATACGTCCCAATCTGATGAGGCTTGTGAGTAGTGGGAATTGGTAGAGCGAGCGTAAGAACCTTGCCTCTGGTAATGTATATCTGGGGGCATAACTCTGGAATGAAACATCCTATAATTTTTCTGATGATTTCTCTGTGATCTACTGAATTTTAGCTTTCATTTGATATCACTCTCGTGTCTCTAAGACCTTCCTTTCAAAAGATACCCTCCTTGCAGTTCCCCTCCCATTTCACAGGGGGCGAATGACTGGGAAAAGTCATTTTCTGGCCGAAAAAACTCCAAATCCATAACCAGACAGCTGTTTTGGACTCCTATATTAAGATGATGTCAGGGAGGTGTAGGGCTTTGGAAGGAACAAACAGGCACGCTTAGGTTCACTCGAGAATATTTAATACAATAGTACAAATATAGGGAAAAGACAATCACCAACATTAATAAGTAGTCCCGCTAACGATTAAAAGACTTAAGCAGCAGCAAGCTGTTTACACTCGGACGTGCTATCATCACCCACCTTCCACGCACAGACTGCGGAGCCCGTTTCAGTCCTGGCAGGAGACCAACACGTGAGTCCCGAGAAACCGGGCGATGCGCGCTCTATCCCACGGCTGAGCTCCGGCTGACACTGGGATCTCCCCCTTCCTTTATACCAGTATTCGCGCTGCGTGAGGGCAGGGGATGTGCTGGCCAGTTTTCTCTCCAATTCCCCCTCTGTCCATGTAATGCTGCGATACTGCTTATTTGGTTTTAGTTTCGTTATCGTAAAATGTTGCCTAATGCCTCCCGAAGACAAGATAAGCATCTCGCATGCCGATCCTCCCATTGTCTTGAAGACGAGATTCCAGATACCGATCCTTCCTGTCCCCTGAAGGCAATGTAAACCTTCTGCATACCGATGTTTATGGTACCAGATAAGCATTCTGGCGTCTTTCACAAATTACTTAGGGACAGGTGGTCGGTAAAAATAGTATACATCTGCTGTTTAACCTCGGCACAATGATATTATGGTGAATCATGGGTGATATATCCGAGTTTTAGGATCAGAATTAACCAACGTAATCCTCCGCGAGTTCATTCTAATACAACTCCCTAACCGAACTACTAACTAGCCGAACACACCGGGATTGACATTCTGGACATTCTGAGTCACCGATATATATTACACCTTATAGCAATACGTTGATATAAGTGGCGAGCATAGATACAAAGACAGGTAAAACTATAACTACAACTAGTAAAATAAGTACCGGGTGCATGATTACATTAAGGAAGTGTTGTGCCTTAGGAGACCACCCCTCAAATATGCTCCACCAAGCATTCTGAGCGGTGGACTCGATCGATTTTCCCAATGACATTCACTTTTTTTTCTACTATGACAGATTGTACTGGTTAACATGGTAATATTATGCTTGTGTTCTTTTGCCATCTTGACATCATTTTGTTGCATTTTGGTGTGCAGCATAGTAAGAGTACATTCAGTCCAATTCATCCATTTAGTCAGATTTATCCAGTTGTTTCCATTATTCATCCTTATAAATATTTGGGATGCTAAAATATCCCAGTAAGCTTATTAGGGTAGCTTACATGCATACACATGCTTACGCTAGGGGTTATGTTTATCTGAGGGGGTTGTTTATCAGTCACCAACATAGGTAAGTCCTTTCCTGTGTCGCAGCCCTGGCAGTTGTACAGGGTACCTCCGTCGACTGATGTCAGATGTATCACCGGGCATGCTTGATTCGCCGGGCAAGTGTAGTTGTCCTGCTGTTGTTCCTTGGTGCTGTCCTTCCATCTCAGCTGAAAGGACCGGGCGGGGACCATTTCCGTCCCGGGGTGGTCGCTGTTGTCGTCACCGCCAACATGGACCAGATTCCCCAACACAGCCATCCCAGCTTCACCGCCATCTCCTTTCCTTCATACAGATAGGGGAAGAAAACTCACATACATGTTAGTTCTCCCGCAGAAAACATTTATTAGCTGGGATGTGTTTCCAGCCCTCTGCTCCCGGTTCCATGACCGTCACAGTCTTGTCCTTTCCCATGGCTATCACCTCCGCTGGTTCCGGTGGGCCGTCAGGTTGTTGGACCCACACTTTGGCCCAGCTGATGTCTGTTGAGCCTAAACCCCCCTTCCCCTCGTTGGGTGTCATGTTGGGGCCGGGGAACCTCTCTCACCGTCCCCATGTGTACTGGTTTCTCCAGTAGTATGTGGTGCCTCCAATACCCAAACAGTCCAATAAATTGTTACACATCTGCTTTAGTCTGTGGAGTAGCAAACTCCATTATCTTTTGCTTTGCTTTAGGCAGAATTTCTCTCTCCCCCTAGTTCCACAGAATGCCCAAGAATTTCACTGCTCCACTGGGTCCTTGGACCTTAGCAGGGTTAATCTCCCACCCCTTTTCATTCAGGTGCGCTATCAGGCGCCCCAGCTCCTCCTGCACTCCTCTCCTCTGACCCCCCTTGAATCACGATGTCTTCTATGTAGTGAGAAATTTGGATCCCAGGGGAGTGTTTTAACCAGTCCAGATGCTCCAGCCATAATTCTATGGCATATTGGACTGTGCAAATACCCCTGGGGACTGCTTCAATCGGGCGCCCCCCCAAACCCGTGACAGTCATCCGTGTTCCCTTAGATTTCCTGGGGTTCCCATGAATTAGAGTGGCCTCCGCCCCCGTGTCGACTAAGGCCCTTACTTGCTGCACATTTTGTTTTCCAGTGTATATCTACTGGTACATACGGCCGTATGTCTGCGTGTGACCATGCGAGAAGAACAGCACGGACACCGGGGGCTTGACCTTCATCCTAGTAGGAGTATTCCTGAGCTCGCGCCTCCAGCTCCTCCTAGGGGTACAGCTGTTGTTTGGCCTTATTTCTCCCTTTCTTTGATTTATTTTTCTCCCTGCGTGTCTCAGTTTTACTCACGCCGGGATCTTGTCCCGGCTCGGACTCCGAATCCTCCTCGGCAGAGGACGGGTTCTAAATCACTTTCCAATTAAACTCCATCCATATCTGTCTGACATCATTGGCAGTGGCTTTCTGGCCTCATGCATCCACCTGGACTCACTTCATGCACTTTCCCATTAATCTCCATCCAAATCTGTCTGATATAATTTGTAATGGCTTTCTGGTCTCTGGCAGCCACTTGGATTGACTTTTTGGACTTTCACATTAAACTCCATCCAAATCTGTCTGACATCATTTCACATGTTCTGACCACCTGTGTTCTCCGTCTGCCTTCCCACCTGTTTGTATGGTGCCTGCGGTGGGCACCATCTGAGCTGGAGCTGCAGTCCATGGAAGGGTGACACTATGGATGTGACCTACGAACTGCAGCATCGTGGACGCAAACTTCAGTTTGCCAACCGACACAGGCCAGCGTGGAGAACTGATTCGCCGATGGACTTGGGTTCAGACATGATAACAGTCTACGCCGAACTAACCTATCTGTTATTTGTTTTAATGTTAACATGCCCAGGGGGGTTGGGCAGCCAGCTGACCTTGGACCCCCAGAGGTTTTTTTTCTCCCTACTAGGGAGTTTTTGGTTCCTCTCCTCTCTTGCCATCTGGCTTGCTTTCTTTCCTTCATTTCTTATATCATAACACACCCGTGTAAAGCGCCTTGGGACAACTCTGTTGTGAAAGGCGCTATATAAAAATAAATTTAATTGAATTGAATTGAATCATTTGGAGTGGCTTTCTGGCCTCATGCATCCACCTGGACTCAATTTATGCACTTTCCAATTAAACTCCATCCAAATCTGTCTCACATCATTGGCAGTGGCTTTCTGGTCTCTGGCAACCACTTGGATTCACTTTATGCACTTTCTGCCTCTATCTATGTGAATCTGGGGCATCTCATTGGATTCAGAGCCTCATTACAGATTCTAACTCTGAATTAGGGATTTGGGGTGAGAGTCCTTAGTTCGCATCCGAATCCACAAACAGGCTCCACTCTGGACTTTTTTTTTTTACTCAGAACCAAATTGCGGATTTCCACTCCGAGTTAGGGGTCTGAAGTTGGATTAAAGAATTTGATTAAGAAGGCCATTATGATCCTCCAGTTTCCCCAGTCCATGTCAAAGGTCAGAGACTACGACGTCTGAGATGAATATTCAGTCATCCATGTCTAAAACCACCATCTACCAAGTCTCAGGTCTGTATGACAAACCATCAGAGAACAGAGTATCCAGGTGTTATAGTGCCTGGAAATTCTGGACCAGCACTTTCTAAAACCCCCATGTACCTCTATCTTGTATTGCTCAGCTGTGAGCCCCCCTCATTGTTGTTTGAGATGAGAAAGTTGACCATCTCCCCATATACTCCCATACCATCTCCCTGTCGCCTTTGGCTTGCTTGCAGGGGGCTTCGGGCAGGGATTATGTACAGCACCTTGAGACAGTGTGATGTTGTGGGAATGCGCTATACAAGATGAAATTGAATTGAAAATTGACTCCCGACTTCGGTGGCCTTTTGAACTGAAGTTAATCATCTTGCAATTGACTTATATTGGTGACCTTGGCGGTTCAAAAGGCCCTCAAAAGTAGGGGTGGGGCAGGGGCTATATTTGGGTATGTATCTAGTTTGGGCTCCGGAGTCAGATTGCAGATTTTGATTGCCAAATCCAAAATCCAGAGGGTCTATCCGTGTCCCTAACCAAATGCATTTTTGAAGTACAATTTGAGTGAGATTTCATCCACATGCACAGCGAAGTAGACGCTTTCAATGCAAGTAGCTCTGTGTGTCTCTGTGTGTTTCCTTCCCTGACTGATCTTACCAGAGGCTGGAGCTAGAACTTCCAAAGCTCACTCTAGGGCATAACCCATCCACTTATAATGGAGACTTGGATTTGAAAGGCCATGAGAAGTCTTCTGTAAGGCATGCACTCATGGCACTTTGCATGCTTATTTGGGCTAATGTCTGCTCTACCTTTGCCAAATTTCAGACCACCAGCTCGCACGGCCCTTCATGCACTCTGGCAACCTTTTGAACCCTGCCAGAGCCATCGTGATCCGTTTGAAAAGAATGTGAATTTCAAGCAGAAAGGCGGAAGATTTTAGATGGACAAGAATAGATGACATTGTAGGGCAGACTGTCTAGTTCAGAGCTGCACTCATGTGTCTTTGCACACTCATTTGGGCACATGTCTAGTTTGTCTGTGCCAAATTTCAGACTTCTGGCTTGTAAGGATATCATTTGAGAAGCCTCCAAATGCTGCAGGGTTTAAAAGGCAACGGCTGGTTAGGACATCGGAGAGACAGAGCGGCATTTTGGAATTCACGTGGATTAGGGTTCCGGAGTCGGATTATGGACTCCCATTCCGAAAGCCTAGAGATAGCAATCGATCGACATCTTTCTCATTTCGATTAAAACTTTTCTAGGAGGCCTGCAGTCAGGAAACTTTAGGAACATATTCAGGCATATATCTAGTTTGTCTGCGCCAAATTTCAGACCTCTAGATTGTACGGTTCTGCTCTGCATCACCCTCAAGTAACCTGCTCGTTTTACTATTCGTTCATGTTTGAAATTCAAACTTGAAAGCTCATTACAACTTTTCTGTGAGGTGTGCTCTCACGAAAGTTGGGACACATATTCGGGCCTATATCTAGTTTGTCTGTGCCAAATTTCAGACCTCTAGCTTCTAGGGCTCAGCTGCAAGGGCCCACCAAACTTCGTTTTAGAAAAAAAGTTGAGCATCTCCACATTGACTTACACTGACGGCCTTGGCAAATTAATGTTATTAATACGCTTTTGTATGTGCTGCACTCGTGAAACTCGTCGTGCATATTTCAGCCTATATCTAGTATATCTGCGCAAAATTTCAAACCTCTGGCTTGTAGGGCTCAGCTGCAAATGGTCTTTACAAATCACAGGCTGCAAAGCCAATTACGCGCCTGTACAACAAAATTTGTGACTCCATTTCACATGGAAAAATATAGCACACATAGGAGTGTCATATGTGGTTACAACCAGTGTAATGTCTACTTTTTAAAACATTTGGAAGCATCCTTATAGGTTTCTGCTACCTGGAGTTATGAGCTGAGAAATGAGGGGTGGGTTGCCATTCCATTCACTTAGCATTGGTGACATTTACTATTTGACATAATTAGCAATACACTTTCTTAAGGCTTGCACTAATGACACTTGGCACATTTAATTGGACATCGTGCATCAACTGGACTGCTAGAAAAACACATAGACACTTCTGAAACTCTTAAAAATGTTTTTTTTTTCCACCCACGTGTGTTTAATTGCTGGAGGATGAAGAGGAATATTTTCTTTCTGCTAGTCCTCTGTCCATTTCACTCTGGATTCTGTCTTGTTTCACCCAGTTTCTCTTCCTCTTCTTTCGATGTACCGTGCTGACCTAGCCAAGACCATTTGGCATCGCCATTCGGCTTCTCAGAAGTCGGTATGTTTTTAATAAACTTGATTGTCCGTACCGCCTGCTCGATCCGTTCCCCGCAATGTGCGAAAAACACTTTACGGCACCGCTAAAGGAAATAACAATTCTCTAATTTATATAATAAAAGAGCTGCTCAGTAAAACATACAGATGTTAAGGCTAAAAATATTTTGCTTAACAGAATACTGAAAAACAATCCCTTTAAATGATGATGATGATACTGTAAGTTATTATTACAGTTTGCGGCAAGGGTCTTGCCCGACCATTTACATGCGGCCGCGCAGGCGCAGCGAATTACACAGGTCTGGAGTTAGTGTGAGAAGAGGTCTTACAGATCAGAGCTCAGAATAACACAAATCAGTATATCAATACGAATTACTCATATTACCATGCTAGAATTATTAAGCATATTACCCACACATACTAGATTCTTCAGTCTTGCGGTAAGTATTTTGCAAATCATTTTCTTTTACCTTCACTGCTTCCGTGCGTTTAATGTGCAGCGCCGTGCCCGTAAATAAACGTCAGGGATCGCCGTAAAACTTTGACAAAGTGGTAAAACGATCGAATTAAAGATAAAGCAAGTTAAACATTGCATTTAACAATGTTTAAACAAAATGGTCAGAAACGACGCACTTTTTATTCATCGATAACATGCGATCTAAGACCTTGCGCACGCCACCTCCGTGATAGGCTCCGGAAATCCCCCGCGACCCTGAATGGGACCAGCAGGTTCAGAGAATGGATGTTTGGGTGGATGGATGGACGGATGGATGCGATATAGAAGCGTGGCGGCAACAAGTGGACGGTCTTGCAGTCGGAGAAGAGGTAGCAGGAAGCGTGGCGCAAACAAACTGAAATCAATATATTAAAGCACTGTTCTCTACTTTGTAGGAGACCGACTGCCTACTGGAATGACTACGCATTGAGAGGCTGCATTTATAAATGCGGTAAGCTGAAGGATACTGTGGCCACGTTTTATAATTAGGGTTGAGACTGAGATTACTTTATTTATCCATAAGGGAAAATTATTGTCATGCAGTATCCATTAACATAAATGACAGGATCTCACAGATGCAAGATAGGCATAAGGGTAGACATGATAGCAAATTATAAGTTAAAATATGTATGTACAAATACAAAATGTACAATTATGCAAAAATACCTTGAGTGTGCAAAATAAATGTAAATGTGTATAAGCTTGCCTATTTTAAGGCAGCATTCATAATAACGTACAACTGAAGAAAAGGATAAGGTCGTGTTTATCACTGCTCAGGTTTGTGTGTGACTCAATCCAAGTGTCGATTAACCTCGTTTCCGGTACCTACCTACAGCATGTAACTCTGGGCTTTGACTTGGGACCTCAGCCTTCTATCATCAATATGGCACCGGGACTCAGGTCAACTGTTGCACTGACTTGAATTGCAGTGATTTAAGTGCAAGTGCAATATATTCCCATAATGTTTCACAGTCTCCTTAATCCAGACTAAATTTCAGACCGAGAGTAATCGCGGCAGATATTTAGCTATAAGTCAGTATCTGGCGCGGTCACTTTAGATCCCGGTACCTACCTACAGCATGTAACTCTGGGCTTTGACTCGGGACCTCAGCATTCTATCATCTAATTATCTTATCTATCTAATTACCCTGACATGACATAAGCGTGATGTACGCATTATAAATGTGTCACAAAAGTAAGAACGAAATAATGTTAGTTTGAATTTGAAGTGAAATTGAACATCGACTCTCTCACTCTAGCACTTTTCTTTTATACCTTCCGATATCTGAACTTTACACATTCTGTATCAAAAATTCTTTGTTATCTTGTAGAGTAGTCCTCCCGTATCCGCTGTTTCAGTTTTCCGCGGTTTACCTCAGTCCGAATAGAATTTAAATTGTGTAGCAGTGTTTTTTCTTCATCCTATGAGAGGTGTAAAAAGCTCGGCTTTTGTTGCTCCGTTATCCCTTGATGTATGATATCTTTTCATTGCTCTATCATCTCTTGAGCATTACGCAAAAAAATGCAAAATCCTTTTCATTCGAGAGAGTACAGTACTGTATAATATGGTACAAGGTACTTTATTATTACTGTATTTAATGTCTTTCTGTGTTTAATTTATCAGTTAAACTTTACCACATTAAAGTACACGAACATAATGTTATATGTTGCAAGGTTATCGGCTGGCTGGCGTGAGATTTTCAATTCGAGACAAGTCTGCGCATATATTTGCATGCATGTGAGAGTATCATTACCTTGTAAATAGTCTGTAAGGTTTGCAAACTACCCCAACGCTTTTGATGAAGCTAATTTTAGGTTTATAAAGGAATAATATAGATTTGCCGTAAGATTTATTGCGTGAGAGTCTGAAAGCGTGAGAGTTGGCAGCCCTGATGTTGGGTCCGCAAATGGTTCGCTATTATCCGTGGTTTCGCTATCTGCCGTATATTTAGAGCGTATCCGGAAATACAGAGGGTCTACAGTACTTACTCAACAGCGTAGTAACGGTAGAACATGAATTATTTGCTAAATGCACTGTGGCGTCTCAAAACACCACACGCAAATGCACATACATTCACAAACACGTATTTGGACCAGCTGATATTTCGACTTCATATACAGTCTTTACACATTCTATATTTCAAGTTAACAATATTTCCTTATATATAAATATTTCCTCTTTTAGCATTGTCTACAAAATCTAACATTTCTTATTTCATCATAAATGTACACATATAGTGAAATGTAGCATATATGTTTATTATATCAAATATTTTCGGATAACTGAAACCACGTTAACTAAATCAACATTTACGGGTGCTTCACTGCATTCAAAATTATTATATATTAACCGAGTATCATAAGATTCCTTAGACCACACTGTAAGAAACTCATCAGAAGCAGACTCTAGTTGAAGATGTGACTTCGGGCTGGGGGATGATTTCGATCGAATTCCTGTGATTCATTTGCAAAAGAAAGAAGTGTTAATTGGCGCTGATGAGGGGGCGATCACTTGGGCGGGGAGTAAGGGGGGGGGCTCCTGGTGAGGAGAGCCTAATTTTTCCAGGAATTCTAGTGTTAAGAATCCGAATGTGGTCTTATGGCCACCATGTGTCAAAAAATGGTATTACATGGTTTTTCTCAAATAACCTTAGAAAAATAAAACGATCGATCGTGTATCGTTTTTTGCTGTAATGAATGGTAGGTGGGCCATATTTATGGGTCAAATTTCATAATTGTGGGCGGGGTTAAGGATTTCTAGCGTTGGCAAGAGTTAGCCAAACGTTGAGCATATAACTTTTATTTTAGTAGGTTCATTTAAGAGCAAGCATGATTAATTTTTATAAGAATTAGCTCTAAACTTTCTACCTTATAAAGGAGTTTAGATTTACTCTGTAAGTTGCATATATTCCTTACAATATTTAACGGGAAAATCCGCTCATGCAATACATTGTATGGCAAGCGCGCGAAAATTTGCATAACTTCAGTCTCAGTGCCTGAAGCGAGACATACAGTGAAGGTAAGCACTGAAATGCACACATTTGCGACTTTTTTTGTCTATGTGCATTATATATCAAGCATGAGTGATGTTTAATAAGAATTAGTTTTCGTGACTTGGAAAGCGTTTTCGTCACTGGTGAGGGATTTAGATATACGCTTTGTATTTTGCGTGTATACATCGTGTTTCAAACTGCATTCGGCTGCTTTCAAATCGAGCGGAGACGCAAGCATTTAGTAAGTTTGTTTACAACTGTTTTAATATGACCCAGCTCTTCATTTCTTATCCTCTCTCTCTCTCTCTCTCTCCATTTATTATTAGTGAGTTTGCTTAAATCAGTTTGGTAGGATGGCGTCGAGTGTCTGTCCGCTGTGCTTCCTATGTTACGCCAATTTGCGGCAGCATTTGGTGAAGGCACACCGGGTGGCCAACCATACCGAGGCAAAATTGCTGGTGGCCTATAGCTCTTGCCGGTAAGTCTGTATTTTTAATGATTATCTCCCTCTCTCTCTTTTGCTTTGCCTACAACCAAATTCTCACCTTATAATAAATGCCAATACGTAACTGTAATGCTTTTCCTTCCGTTAACAACATTAGCATCAATGGACCCCTCCAGTGTCCCGTCTGTGATAAACGGAACTTGGTGCGGTTGGACCGGCACCTGCATACCACCCATCCTGGCCTTTTGGTATGTATTACTTGATATGATATGAGCCGTTGTGCTTGCTTAGAAATATTTACACACCTTCCACATACAATCTTTGTTTCTCTTTTCTTAGCCTGAACAGGAGGCCAATCTGATTAAACAGGCAAAAAATGATTTGATAATTAATAAGCTGAAGCAGCTCAGGGCCACTGACCCCACTCCACCGATGGTCTCAACGGTCGACCTCTTGAGTGAGGTCAGGGAAAGACCAGAACCCCTCCCATCCTTGCCCCTGTCCCAGTCCCCGGTCCCTAGGGAGAGCGCTGACCTTCCTGAGGGGATCGGGTCCCCGTCAGGGCACTCGACCCCTTTCAAGGCATCACCGGCGCCACCATCACCGACCGTGCCGACTCTCGCACCGGCCTGCCCAAGCTGTGCGATTAAGGATGCAAGAATTGCACAGCTCCTCTGGGAGGTTGCCATCTTAAAGATGGAGCTCACCCGGAGTGATATAGGCACGGCCCGGAGGAGGCACGAGAGAGCTCCGCCGAATATCGTGGACCAGCCAGGTTTCGGTTAGTACGTGTCTTGGAGCAGACGGGTTTTAACTGTAATTGTTGATTGGTTATGTTCTGCTGTACGATAAGATTCAATTCAGTTTATTTTTATGTAGCACCTTTCGCCGCAGAGTTGCCCCAATGGATATACTGTGATACGTCGACATATACGGCGTCATTAAGACCGAACGTCACGCCCTCCTGATGTTGTGCTTTCTTTTCTTGTTTGTAATAGAGATACTGATTAATCAGTACCTCTATCGAATCAAGGGACTGTCCTCAACATCGAAAGATGTCGATAATGCCCGGCAACGGGCTGCCAATGTCCGAAGATTTCTGAAGGCGGTGTATTCACCCAACATCCCCCAGGGAAATTTGCTGGCAGTCGGCGACCTTGACCGCATCAAAGAGTGAGTATGCTTTATTTTCAAAAAAACTTTTGAGTGAGTATAGTGTTCTGCTTCTGATGTGTGTGTTTTTTCCATAAAATATATTTCAGAGTCATCGAAGAGATGGCCTCTTCTGATTTGAAACCCACCACTGTCAAGAAAAAGCTCGCCGATATAAAACATTTCTTAAAGTGGGTGGACCAGACAAGTCCATCTTGTGTCCGGCTTTCGTCGAAGCGAATCTATCAGATCATTGACCTTTTTAATGATTTAGAAAGGCAGATCGCCAAAAAGGTTGTCGCCCATCGACAGGACATTCAGAGGTCGAAAAGAGGTGAGGTTTCTATAGTTCTATAACGACAATATAAGGTTTCTATAATCTCTAATAATAATAATAATAATAGATATTTTATTGACCACCCATGGGGGAAATTTTCTTTTTTTTCTTGTCCCCCATCTTGCGCTCCATAAAAGCAAACTTGGCTATGAAGGGCAGCTACCCATGGCGGCACCCAGGGACTGGGGGGGTCTTTCTCAAAAACCCACAGACGTGCCGGGGCCAGGCTTGAACTGGCAACCTTCCTATCACAGGCACAGAGGCTTAGCCCACCGAGCCACATGCCGGCCCCAGAAAGATGGCTATGTTTATAACGTTGTGATCGGCTAATTGACTTTTTTTTTTTTTTTGACGTGTTCAGTCTTTCTGATAGGTTCTTCATTCGGGTTTCCTTACTTCTTGTCCTGGCTCCGGCAGCTACTGTGTCAGCACTTCCAGTTTGTTTAATTTGTCTTAATTATGCTCTTTCAGCCGGACTTCCTGATGCGGCTGCCCACACCGCATTCATTACCAAGGGTAAACAGCTGCTACCAGAACTCTTAAGTAAGTGTTGATTTAATGCCTGATATTCTCAGTTTCAGAATGATATCATCTGAAATTTACTTATTCTTACTTTTCCAGTGCATTTCAAAGCTTCAAGGTCACCGGAGGCCATGGAGAAATTTCTGGGCCTTCTCGGTGGCCTGATATTGGCCTCGACTGGCCACCGAACAGGAGTCATACTAAATATGACGAAAAAAGAATTTAGAGAGACAGAGGCAGGAAAGCGAGGTTTTATTGTCCATGTAAGTAGTAAGCCTTATGTGCCGGATAAAATGACACATCAAAGACAGGATAGTAGTCCAAAAAGCCAAACTTTCTCCCGTGTAATGACCTTTTTTTTGTTTGGTTTCTTTTTAGGTTCAGGACCATAAAACGAAAGCCACCTTTGGATATGCCCCAGTCCCCCTAACCCAAGAAGAATATAGGATCATGACTGACTTCCTAAAAGTCAGTTCCTCGCTCCCTGGCTCTGCCAGTCCTCTGTTCTTCCACAATACTAATGGCGGGCCATTCAAGAGCCTCCAAAGGCATTTCACCGAGCACTGGGAGGACATGGGGCTTCCGACCCCAGCCCCAACTTTTAGGATGTTGCAGTCATCTATGACGACATATGTGAGTGTGAGCTATTACTGATGTGAAATGTTTGATATCTCACTGTGATCACTTGAAAACCTCTTTTTTCTTTCCCCAGACACACCGCGTCCTTGACCGAAAATCGCAGGCAGATGTGGCAACACTGATGTGCCATGACGTCGCAACTGCCCGCAAATTAAAAGCGGCACCATCACCAGACGCGGCACTGAAAACGAGAAGGATTATGGAGCAGGCGCTGGCGATGTGCCCAGACCGGAGGCGACGGAATGAAGGCAACTGCATATCCTTATCACATTTGCAAAGTTGATATGTCCGATATATGTCCAAATCACAAGTGAGAAAAAAGGTATTAAATGCATATTGCCTTCCTTTTATATACACAGATGACAGTGACGCTGGCGATGAGGGTCCCTCCGGTCTCCCTCCTCTTGGAGTGCCACCAGCGGTATGAAGTTGAGAATTTGTTTGCTGATTGCTCTTTTTACCTCTCTCGCTCTCTCTCTCTCTCTCTCTCTGTCATGCTCTCCTCCTCTTTCTCTGTCTCACACTGTCTGTCAGCCATTCTCCTCTCTTTCTCTATCAGAAATAATTTGTGACAGAGCTTTTAGGAGCATCAGGTGCTCAGATTTCAGGTTCACACGCAGTTTTTCCTTGGTACAAACTCTGCTGTAGAATAAGATCCTGTGATCCCACTGTTTGTTTTTTCTTGTTTGGATGTTTTTCCACAGTCATTTGAAATCTTCCACATTGTGGTAAAATGTGTGTTGTCAATTTTACAGGAAACATCTGGGTGGGCATCTTTGAAACTGTGCCTCTCGTCAGGTACAGCTGAACATGACTATGTACTTTGCTTCTATTTCGGTTGTTAATCATTAAGGTAACGTGTCCAAATCACAAGTGAGAAAAAAGGTATTAAATGCATATTGCCTTCCTTTTACATACACAGATGACAGTGACGCTGGCGATGAGGGTCCCTCCGGTCTCCCTCCTCCTGGAGTGCAGCCAGCGGTATGAAGTTGAGAATTTGTTTGCTGATTGCTCTTTTTCCCTCTCTCGCTCTCTCTTTTGATTCAGAGAGCGATGTTGGACAGGATGGTATCCCAATACTGTTGTGCATGTACTGTATGATACGATATGTATGATGCTGAATCGGTAAGGACGTGGTTAGGACATGGGAGAGCCATCATGGCTTTAGGGACTCGGTTCCGGTTAGGGACCTGGAGTGGAATTGTGGCTGGTGAATGTTTTGTTGTAACAGTGTGAAATTGAAAGGTAAAATATTAGACGACTGCATGGATGCTGGGATCCTCTTCAGAGGAATAATTTGTGACAGAGCTTTTAGGAGCATCAAGTGCTCAGATTTCAGGTTCACACGCACAGTTTTTCTTTGGTACAGATTCTGCTGTAGAATAAGATCCTGTGATCGCACCGCTTGTTTGTTTATTTATTTATTTATTTATTTATTTATTTTTCTTGTATGGTTGTTTTTCTATAGATAATCACAATCCTTAACATATTGCCAAAATTTTTCTTGCGAATTTTACAGAAAAAAACTAAAGACAAATCTGCTGTGGTGACAGCAGACCCGGTGGCGTTGGTGACCCCAGTCACAAGGGCAGTGTATGACGCAGGCATGGTGATCACCCCAGGTGAAGTTGAACATGACTAAATATCGTGCTTCTACTTCAGTTGTCAATCATAATGTGTGAATTACAATCAGCACATATACTGAGTAGTGGCGCTGAGCCTTTACTGTAGTCTACAAGGATGCTACAAAACCCAAAGTAAAAACTTACCTTGTTTTCCAGTGCTTTGGGTGTCATTCGTCATGTTTACTGCCTTAAATTTGATAACCAGAAACGTATGACTTCCATTTTAAAGTATCTGTTAAAAATTCAATTTTCCAATTCAAATAGTTTCCAAGAGGATTCTGGGAATGGACTCTTCCGATGAAGTGAGTTGAAAATTATGTAAATGTGCAGTTTTTATCTGTAAAATGAAGATTGAATTGATTATCAATTAATCACTAGCTTTTCACAGTCAACAACCATTAGAAGTTGTCATTTCATAACACAGGACACTGCAGCCCATGTCCGAAAGAAGAGGAGGAGTATCCTTCACGTCTTCCGTAAAGAAGACACCGAGATGGTAAGTTTTTAGGGTTGCATTGCTTAAAATCTGATTCCGATGCATGTTAGTGATTCATTAATGCAGTGCATGATGGTCCAAATTCAACTGCCAAAACAATCTTTTTCTTCAGATGAGGAGAGTCATTTGGCAAGTTGAGAACATTCAGTTGTTGTCACAAGGCAATCAGTTTTGTCAGGGTCAACTTACATTTGTCTTTGGACCCGACCGCAGCCAGATGCACTGCCTGGCGGCGGTATGCCAGCAATGCTAAGTCTGAGATATCCCCTTGGTCATACAATACATGTCTACTCTTGGTTGCATGTATTGGTCTGCAAGTACTAATATTTGTGTTCTGGCTCAACAGGAGGAGCAACAGAATTAGTAAAGGACAAATAAACAGACAAGAATTCATATTTGATGTTTAATTTGTTTTTTTTATATCAGGAAAAATTTATGTATATATATACATTTTTTTTGAAGAATAGTTTTTTTTGGCTTTTTCATATATATAGTTCATGTTTATGT
Source organism: Mormyrus iriodes (assembly GCA_011763525.2). Classification (NCBI taxonomy): domain Eukaryota; kingdom Metazoa; phylum Chordata; class Actinopteri; order Osteoglossiformes; family Mormyridae; genus Mormyrus; species Mormyrus iriodes. Next base: position 16,200 of record JAAGVU020028700.1, read on the forward strand.
ATATATATACATTTATGTTTTTTTTTTAGAAGAATACTTTTTTATATTTTTGTATTTTCAGAGATACAGTTTATGTTTATATATGCATACATTTCTTCTTATGATCCTTATTTAACGTCCTTCGCTGGCCCCAGGAGGATGGGCTTCCCCTTTGAGTCTGGTTCCTCCCAAGGTTTCTTCCTTTTAGCGAGTTTTTCCTTGCCACCGTCGCCTTTGGCTTGCTCATTGGGGGGTGTACGGCATGGATAATGTAAAGCACAATGTAATTTTGTGAAAATACAATATAAAAATAAATTTGAAAAATTTCAATTCAAAATATTTCAAAATAGTTTTTTGTCTGAGCTCAATCAGTGGCGCACAATTTGTCATTATGTGTGTGTATGTGTGTCTGAGTGAAGCAGCAAGGAGCGCATGCTGATACAGCACGTTGCTGCACCCGCCACACAACGAACTATCTCAGAAGTCTGTCTTGAATGAATTTGACGGTTTGATGAGCCTTCATGCACTCTGCAGGCCTTTTAGCCTATGGCAGAATCAGTCCCTTCCATCAAAAAAAAATGTGAATTTCGAGCAGAAAGACGAGAGAATTTTGATGGACATGCATAAATGGGATTAAGAATTGAAGGGCAGACTGTCTAGTTTTGGGCACATTTTGAATAATTCTCCTAGGTCATCTCTACACTGAATTATGGCCTGGCAAATGAAGGGTGGGGTGCCCCCATTCACTTAACACTGGTGACCTCAATCAATTTGAAGGCCAATAAATCTCATCCCGAAAGGCTTGCACCCATGATTCTCTGCACATTTCTTTGGGCACATGTCTAGTTTGTCTGTGCCAAAATTCAGACTTCTGGCTTGTAAGGATATCATTTGAGAAGCCTCCAAATGCTGCAGGGTTTAAAAGGCCACGGCTGGTTAGGACATCGGAGAGACAAAGCGGCATTTTGGAATTCACGTGGATTAGGGTTCCGGAGTCGGATTACGGACTCCCATTCCAAAAGCCTAGGGATAGCAATCGATCGACATCTTTCTCTTTTCTATTAAAATTTTGCTAGGAGGTCTGCAGTCAGGAAACTTTAGAAAGATATTCAGGCATATATCTAGTTTGTCTTTGCCAAATTTCAGCCCTCTAGCCCGCACAGCCCGGGTCTCAGGCGCCGACATGTACCCTGCAGCCCCTTTGGCCGGCGAAGGAATCTTTTCTGTGAGGGCTGCTTCCATGAAACTTGGCATAGTTATTCATACATATATCTAGTTTGTACCTGCCAAATTTCAGACCCCTAGCTTGTACGGCTCGGCTGTGACGCCCCCTAATGTTCATCTGAGGCTTACAGTGAATCATCAAATTCATCAAGATATTCACCTGTTGGCAGAATAAGTGCAGCCACTCACAATATACCTGCAAGTTTCAAATGAAGGAGGCATAATTATGTATATATGTAATTAAAGGGCAGACTGTCTAGTTTCAGGGTCACTTTGGATCAACTCCCTAGGTCACTCTTACACCGAGTTATGACCCGACAAAGGCAGGGGGGTGCCCCCATCCACTTAACATTGGAAACCTTCATCTTTTCAAAGGTTCATAAAAACTTTTCTGTGAGGGATGCACTCATGAGTTTTAGGGCACGTATTCTACTATGCCCCTAGCATGCTGACATCAAATTACAGGCCGGTAGCTTGCACGGTCCGGCACTGAGGCAAACTTCTTTCAGGCTTAAGTAGGCCTCAGGCCTCCATTGACTTACATTGAAATAGCATACAACAGATCCCATAATGCATTGCAAACTGAAGAATTCCAGAATGCACATTTGGCAAATGCGGCCTAACTGGACAACAGATCCCATAATGCATTGCACACTGAAAAATCCCAGAATGCACATGCAGAAGATGAGTCCTTACTGGACAACAGATCCCACAATACACTGCGAACTGAAAAATCCCAGAATGCACACGCAGAAGATGAGTCCTAACTGGACAACAGATCCCATAATGCATTGCAAACTGAAAAATCCCAGAATGCACATGTAGAAAATACGGCCTTGACTAGTACGCTGAGTGGTTCCAGAATCAACATGTAGACAATGCGGTCCTGACTAATAGGCTGAGGTGATTCCCGAATTGACACGTAGAGAGAGTGGTTCTGACTAATAAGCTGAGTGGTTCCGGAATCAATATGTAGACAATGCAGCTCTGACTAATAGGCTGACTGATTCCGGAATTGACACGTAGAGAAAGCAGTTCAGACTAACAGGCTGACTGATTCCCGAGTTGACGCGTAGATAATGCGGTTCTGGTTAATATACATGTACATGTGTTACATAGTGAGGTGTTGCCGCCTAGTGGCGAATAGAGGGAATCTGCTGAGTGCGTCCGGAACTTACACGTAGCGAATACGGCCCTAAATAATAGGCTGTGTGATTCCGGAATTTAAACGCAGAGAAAACGGTTTTGGTTAATATACATGTACATGTGTTACATAGTGAGGTGTCGCCACCTAGTGGCGAATAGAGGGGATCCGCCGAGTGCGCCCGGGACTTACACGTAGCGAATGTGGCCCTAAATAATAGGCTGTGTGATTCCGGAAGATGCACTTGTCACTTATAGGCCGAGCACTTCTACACTGCACTATAATGTTAGCAAGCCCAGAGGAGTTGGGCAATCAGTTAATCTTGGCTCCCCAGTGGTACTTCTGCCTTTATTTAAGAGTAATTCGTCACTCTCCTCTGCTGACATCTGTCAGTCTTTCTTCAGGCAATCTCTTTGCATTTCCATTACCCCATTTTCCATTACTTTCTCTTATTATCATGTAAAGCTGAACTGCAATGACATGGAAAGCACTTTTGGGGTGACTTATATGAGAAAGGTACAATATAGAAATACATTAAATTGAAATACTTGAGAAGTGGTTAAAGAAGGGAGATAGACCAAAGACTCAGAGCTATGGATTTGGAGTCCAGGATTCCTTCGTATAAAGTACGGAATACGACAGGGCCAGGGAATCACTGTTAAAAGCGGGAAGTTTTAAGATCTGACCTACACTTTCATAACATATATGTACCACATTCTGCGACGAAACAACAAAGTGTCGCCGCCTAGTGGCCAATGTGGGGAAAAAGCTGAGTGGCTCCGGAATCAACATGTAGACAATGCAGTCTTGACTGATAAGCTGAGTGATTCCCGAATTGACACGTAGAAAAAAGGCAGTTCTGACTAATAAGCTGAGTGATTCTGTAATCTACACGTTGACAATGCGGTTCTGACTGATGAGCTGAGTCTATCAAAACTTAAACGGAGCAAATGCGGCACTCACCAACATATACATACATATACATTAGTACGTATGGCAGAATGTCGCCGCCTTGTGGACAATGTGGGGATAAGCTAAGTGTGTCCAGAACATACACGTAGCAAATGCGGCCCTAAGTAATAGAATTAGTGGTTCCGGATGATGCACTTGTCACTTATAGGCTAAGCACTTCTCCACTGCTCTATACTGTTAGTAAGCCCAGAGGAGTTAGGCACTTCTCCACTGCTCTATAATGTTCTGACTAATAAGCTGAGTGATTCCAGAACCCTAACCCTAACCTTCTTCGCACCACTGTCCTAAAAAAAGCCAAAGCATTTGCCGGTTCCCTGATGAGGGCAATGGCAGCCCGAAACACGTGTCGGAACCTGATCTAGGTATCCCCAAAAAATATGGGACCTGATCATGGTCTCCAAAATTGCAAACCAGGCCTAAACCCTAATCTGGCCCTAAACTTAACCGGATTCTAACCCTAAGGGAAATCTGACCGTAGGGCCCTAAACCTAAAACCCCTGGACTCTAACCCTAAGGGAAATTTAACCCTGGGACTATTCGGCCTTCAAATTTTGAAAGGGAAATCTAACCCTAATTAAAATATGTTATTCCCCCCTGTGTTACCCTCATATCCCCTAAACCCACATAAAGGAAGGACGCGGGACACAGTACTGGGGAAATAACCTTTATTTCACACAAATTCGGCCCGGATGGGGGCGGATTGAGCTTGGGGGGGTCTTGCTTGCTGGGAGGTGCCTCCGGGGGACACCGGGACATGGCGTTGACACTGGGGGGAGTAGCTCCTACATGAGAGGGCAAATACAATGGATGCAATATAAAGCACAAATAATTCTTGAACCCAAATAGAGGTCTGTCTGAGGGCAAATACTTACCTGTTGGTGTCTTCGCTGCTCCCTGTGTTCCCCCGGGTTGGCTGCCTGGCTCCTGGATTCTTCTGGGTTCATCACGTCCTCTCCATCTGCAACAAAGGAAAAGGGGAAATTAAAAAGCCCAAATTAGAGGGGTGACAGTTGGGACGTAAGCGGGTGGATGCAGAGGTAGCTCCAGGCAGGACCGTGCACAACTGTGTTCCCAGTTCGCTGGGACGCAGGATCTATCCTTAGCACCTAACCCTAACCCTAACCCCTAACCCTAAGGGAAATCTGACCCTAGGGCCCTAAACCTAAAACCCCTGGACTCTAACCCTAAGGGAAATTTAACCCTGGGACTATTCGGCCTTCAAATTTTTAAAGGGAAATCTAACCCTAATTAAGATATATTATTCCCCCCTGTGTTACCCTCATATCCCCTAAACCCACATAGAGGAAGGACGCGGGACACAGTGCTGGGGAAATAACCTTTATTTCATACAAATTCGGCCCGGATGGGGGCGGATTGAGTTTGGGGGGGTCTTGCCTGCTGGGAGGTGCCTCCGGGGGACACCGGGACGTGGCGTTGACACTGGGGGGAGTAGCTCCTACATGAGAGGGCAAATATATAAAGCACAAATAATTCTTGAACCCAAATAGAGGTCTATCTGAGGGCAAATACTTACCTGTTGGTGTCTTCGCTGCTCCTTGTGTTCCCCCGGGTTGGCTGCCTGGCTCCTGGATTCTTCTGGGTTCATCACGTCCTCTCCATCTGCAAAAAAAGAAAAGGGAAAATTAAAAAGCCCAAATTAAAGGGGTGACAGTTGGGGCGTAAGCGGGTGGATGCATGGATGGCTCCAGACAGGACCGTGCACAACTGTGTTCCCAGTTCGCTGGGACGCAGGATCTATCCTTTGTACCTAACTAGCCTGTGCCGTCTGGGGCCATCAGCATCCGCCTTCTTCGCACCACTGTCCATTTAAAAGCCAAAATTTTGCCGGTTCCCTGATGAGGGCGTGGCAGCCCGAAACACGTGTCGGAACCTGATCCAGGTATCCCAAACAGGATGGGACCTGATCAAGGTCTCCAAAATTAATTAATTAATTAAAACAAATTAGGCCCAAACCTTATCCTGGTTCTAACCCTAACCGGATTGTAACCCTAAGGGAAATCTGACCCTGGGGCCTTAAACCCAAAACCCCCTGACACTAACCCTAAGGGAAATCTAACCCTGGGGCCCTAAACCCAAAACCTAACCCTAAGGGTAATCTAACCCTAGGACTATTCGGCCTACCGTATTATAATTTAATTAAAATTGGCTATTCCCCACTGTGTTCCCCTCATAATCATTTAGCCCACATGGAGGAAGGACGTGGGATACAGTGCTGAGGAAAAAAGCCTTTATTTCATACAAATTCGGCCCGGATGGGGGCGGATTGGACTTGGGAGGGGTCGTGTGTGCTGGGAGGTGCCTCCGGGGGACGCCGGGGCGTGGCGTCG
>JAAGVU020028701.1:0-21857 GCA_011763525.2 Mormyrus iriodes
TTTAATGTCAGACAGTGAGAAAAAAAAAGTTATGTGTCTTTTTATAAAGTGTATGTAAACATCCGGTTTCAACTGTAGTGTTGTATGTTCTCTTGTGTCGAAATAAATGACCAATCTTGTCCTGGCCTTTCTTTGCATTGATATCATCTGTCAGCAGAATGACATCCTTATTTTGTTGTGTTTTTGGTCTTCATGAAAAGCATTCTCCGTTTCTTGTTTGACCTCACTTGCTAGCGAATAGTACCGGATGACTGCTGCGTTCTGGTATTTTGTGTAAAAGCCCACAGTGATGATTCTGTGACGACTGCCTCTTATTCCATCGAAGCAGGATCTTCCTCACAGTGCTTGAACCCCACTGCCTCTGTATGTGTGACACCTTTGTGATCAGTTACTGTGTTGTCTTTCTAGTGCCCAAATGCATTTCCATGCTTGAGTTCACCATGTTTGGCATAGCAAGTTTGAGTTTCCTCATTTCTGCTGCCAACCCGAGCATCTTTGCCAGCTTCATACATCATCCTGGAATAGTCCAAGCTTCTCTGTTAGCAGTATTTTTAAGTCAGGTAAGAAGTTTAAGTTAAGGAAGAAGGGGTATCGGCTCAGCTTTCACTTTGCAAACAGTCCCAGGTTGCTGCAAAAGCAGGTCTTCACGGCAACGGCTTGGTCTCCCATATGTCTTCACATTTGAAAATCCCATAGTTTGTCTGTTTCTACCTCCTACAATGAGGGCGATGGGTTGAACTTTGGCAAATTTTCCAACTGTTTAAAGGGGCAAAATTGTACGTTTCTAGGGACACAACCTCGGCCAAGCAAAACAAATGTAAAATCGCATGCCACATACTGCAGATGATTGCTTAGTGGCCCAAAGCACTCCAGCAGCGCTGGGATTTTATAAATACTCTATGCAACAACATGATTTAGCCAGTGCCAAAAAAGCACAGAACTGAAATCCAGTGACACATCTGGTTTAAGTTTCTCTTAATTACCTTACAGTGTGACATCATCATAACTGTCACTTAAAAATCGCAGTTAATTATACTTTCGAAGTAATGTCTTTATACATGTATACTTGTGTTTTTACATGGAGACATGCATGTAATCATAATGGCGATAATCATTTAAGTAAAACAGATTACATGAAAAACAAAATATTAAATATACCCTGAACAATTTTTGGAATAGTTTGGCTGCTATAGGAAAATGGTTTATGACATCTGGCCAAAAATATGAATTACATTTTAAAAGCTTGATTTGAAACTGGATTTCTGTCTTTAAACTGTTTAGAAAATAGTGTTACTGTGTGATTCTAATGGGTGTCAATCACTCAAAATTTCAAACCCATACATTTAAGAAACAAATTGTTATCTTTCTGTAAGGCCCTTGAAACAAAGAAGATTTTTTTGTTTCATATGGGATAGATGACTTTGTTTGTAGTAAGGGGTGGGGATGAGTTGGGATTTTAAATTTCCATCCTGATCTATAAACAGGTCAGGCTTCATTCATTGTCCTCACATCTATGACAAATGAATACTTCCTCAGGTACACCATGTGAAATGGCCCATTGTTTTCACAGAAACTGGGCCGATGTGTCAGTCTGCCTGTGATGATTACCCTGGGAATACCCTCAAACCAGGGATAAAACGTGGCATTACAGTGACAGCAGGCGTTTGAGGAATTTGTACTATAAAACTGTGAAGCTGCTCCTGACCTGCCGTGACCTGTAGACCAGCACATTACCTCCGCAATGATTTTGCCACGTTTAACAAATGGAAATTAGTGACACAACTGGTTTATAGTTGAACAGACAGTTACTTAAAATAGAGTTTGCACACAGAATTATAATATACGGCTAGAAACTATGAACTGCATGCCATAATTTGGTTTTCTTTTGTTTGGATACCACTCCATATAATGTTGCTCCAAGCTTCTACAAGTAAACATGTTTTGCAAAAACAGAGTTATTTGTACGCCCCCCATTTTCACAAGGACAATTCAAGATGTCTATCTCTCTGGACCAGGTGACTCACATAATGGCATAAATCAATGTTTCCCAATCCGGTCCTCGGGGACCCACAGACAGTTTACGTTTTTACTCTCTCCCAGATCCCGATAGGGAGTAAAAATGTGGACTGTCTGGCAGGGAGCTGGGAGGGTGCAAAAATGTGGACTGCTGTGGGTCCCCGAAGAACGGATTGGGAAACACTGGCATAAATAATTTCCCAAGAATGATTTTTGTGATATATTGCAAAAGTTTCTGGATTATTTTTATCATTTCACAAGTTTTAAAAGTCAGTTTATTATAAACAATTACTTTTCAAATCACTATAACGCTTTGTAATTTGTAAAAGTTCATTTTTATGTAAATCTCACAAAGAAAGTTGGTTTGTGCAACATGGAGTAACAACGTTCTGCATCTACATTGCTTTTCTTCACCTGTTCACGTTCCAGTTAGGATCTAGGTGGTTGGGTGTCTTTTCTGGGAGGCACCCAGCACAGGGCAGGGTACACGCTAGACGGGGTGACAGTCTGCCACAGAGCATACCAAGACCACTATAACATCACTGGTCGCCTGGGAAGAACACCCCTGCAAACTCAGGGAGAACACACTAACCTTAAAACTGAATTTGTAATCCTGGAGGGGGCGCTCTGAACGAAACGTTACCCACCACTGCCCCCAAGCCACCTCACTGTGCCCCATTGGTCAGTTAATGTCAATGTATCACTGAGAGTGAAGAAACGCCCTCCAGACCAACTGTGTGGTTTCATACAATTGACTGTACATAATTTACTACAATTGAGTAAGATAATAATGATATAATTATTATTAGTAGAAACAATAGAGACAGCATGAAAAGAAGCTTACGGGCAAAAGCAGTGTCTCTGTTAATGGTAATATTTATCGTGAGCCATCCTGTGTGTAGGGGGGGTGATCTGATCAGGAGAAGTATACAGGCTGCCAGCCAGCAGACAGCGAGCCAAACAGCCCCTCGGGAAGGGGAAATGCAGTTAGAGGATGGGTGGGGGTGGTCTGGCCGAGAGATGGGACTGTGATGGACGGAAGCCTGGCCGACCTACATCTCAGTTTCCTGTAGAAACAGATGCGACTCTTAGCTATTTGCAGGCTGGCCACTCGTTGGCGGTGGGGGGGGGGGTTTGGGAAACAACACTGTATTTCAGTATTTCATGATCCCTCTGTTGAGATGAACAACAGATATCCATGAAATTCTTCATGTGGGGAAACGAGGCTCAGTCCAGATGGAATAACTTTAACATATAAAGGCTTTATATATATAGTGGAGCCTGAAGCCTGTATGATCCCCCTCCGCAGAACTTTGTCTCCCCCATGTGTTAGCTCATTTTAATGACAAGTGCATCACTTTTCCATGGATAACCTCCCCACTAATTGCAGAAACATCCTAAAAGGCCAGGAATACTAAGACATTGTTTTTTTATACAATTAGCGGCGGTGATTAATTTGTAAATCAGAAGGTCCCAGAACACAAAGGGCATATGAGAGCGGAGGGGTATTGAGGCGGGTGCAGGGCCCGAAACGCATACAAGACACTGTGCTGAAAACATCCGTCCATTTTCTTTAACCGCTTATCCCATTCAGGGTCACGGTGGGTCCAGAGCCTATCCCAGAGGCTACAGGCGTAAGGCAGGGAACAACCCAGAATGGGGCGCCAACCCATCGCAGGTCACACTCACACACACCACTCACTCACACATACACACCTACAAGCCATTTGATAATGGTGCTGAAAACATGCTATGTATTTTTAAGAATAAATCTAAACTAATAAAGGAAAATTGGTCTGTAAATTAAAATACATATATAGTTTATTTTATTTTTTATCTTATTGTTTATTTTTTTTAACCAGAGAGCTGCCAAATCCAGGCAAATAGGTGCCGGAACGGAAACCGTCAGAAACAGAGAGGTCCCAGAACGCATTCCGGCCAGATCCGGCACAAATGAAGCACTGGTTATGGGTAAAAAAAAGACATAACAGACAACAGTTTGTGAAGTTCCAGGACTGTGTGTCTCAGACGACGACTCCACTGTAGGGTCCCTCAGCAACGGAGACGAGTCAGAGTCCTAATGGCTACTGGAGGATCGTCTGGTAGCTGGAAGAACTACCTACAGCTCAGTGTCAGCAGGACAAAGTAGCTGGTGGTGGACCTCTGGCGCCCGTGAGACCAGTCATTATCCAGGGGAAGATGCACTGTTCAGTAGTGCAGTGTTACAGGTACCTAGCGGCCGGGGCAATTCTAGCATTTCAAGTCACTTTTGTATCACTTCACACACATGAAACGAAATTGCATTTCTACGGAGCAGTGAACAGTGCACATAATAAGATTGTGCACGTAACAGAAAGAGGGGAGTGCAAATGAGCATTTATCAATGTTTATGGGGTAGGCGGGACCTGAGATGTCTGATAGCCCAGGGGAAAAAACTCTTGCAAAACCTGGTGATGGTGGACCAAATGCTCCGGAACCTTCTTCCAGATGGAAGGGGAGTGACTCTATGATGGATGCGATGGAGTGGGCTCTGTTGCTGAAGCATTTGTTGTATATGTCCATGAGGGTGGGTAGAGAGGTTCCTATGATCTCCTCTGCTGTCCTCACTATTCGCTTCATCAATTCAAGACACGATAAAAAAAAAGGTTATAGAAATCCATAGAGAATGTGCTTGACAGATTGTGACAGCTAGTTCAACCATTTTGCATTTACTGACTTATGCAATGAACTAATGCCCAGATGTTTTGGGTTTAAGACTATTCAGTTGAGAACTAGTATAATACATTTTGTCAGCAGACAAAACATCTTCAATCAGACCAAAAGAATTTGCTTATATGTTGTCCCCCCCGCTATTTCCTAGCTATGTGCTACTGTTACAGTGTTCACAGTTTTTGTAGTGGTACAGTATCTACAGTACCATGCGAAAGTATCAAGTCCCACATTACAGTAAATGATCAGATTTGCCTGAATTACAAATGACACATTTTCTCCTGGTGAACAGTTCTTTGAAGATACTTCATTGACCCCCATGGAGAAATTCTCTTTACAGCTCCCCCAACTTGCTCTCTGTAGGTGAGAGCAAGCTGGCCATGAAGGGCAGCCACCCATAGCAGCAGCCAGGGAGCTAGCGATTAAGGGCCTTGTTGAAGGACTCACAAATGTGGCGAGGCCAGGCTTGAACCAGCGACCTTCCCACTTTGGGGTTTTTACACTATTCAGGAGTAATTTCTGGTTATTATTCATGGCAGACTTCCTCTAGATCCTTCAGGTTGGTTGAATGCCACTTGCTAACTCCAGTTTTCAAAGAAAAGCAACAGGTTTTCTATGGTATACAGACGTGCACTTTCCCTTGGTGACTCCAGCACATGCACCTCTTTGCTTGACTGCAAATGTTAGTTGTCATTTGAGAAATGCACCAGAACAAAAGAATACACTACAATCAGTCCTGTATACTCCTGCTTTGGATCATTCTCCTGCTGAATGGTTAACTTTTACCCAAGCTTTAGTTTTTTTGCAGACTGAAGGTGACTTTCTAGTACTATCTCCCAGTATTTCACTTCATCCATTCTCCCCTCAATTTTGACAAGACGCCCTGTTCCTGAAGCTGGAAAGCGTCTCCATGGCATGATGCTGCCCCCACCATGCTTCTCTGTAGGGAGGTTGTTCATTTTTCTTTTCGATTGCTTTGGTGTATTACTCGGCATCCTTACACTGAAAACTGACAATATATCTAAGCATTTTGTCTCTCGTGGTTAAAACGATGCTGACTGTACTTTTCATTTTGGTGCACTGATGATCATTGTTCTGGGTGGGATGGCCTTTTGCAGTTAAACCATGATGTTGTGCTATATGCATAAATTGTTTTGAGAAATGTTCAGATTGTATGTTAAGTATGTGCAATGAAAAGTGCCAAAGCAATCAAGAGAAACTGTAATCTTTGAACATAGAAAATACACATAAGTACTAAGTGGTTATCAAGGGTGGTGGTGGAGCTTGGCCAATATCCCAGGCATCTCCAAGGGGACAGCCTAGACAGGGTGCCAGCCCATTAAAATGTAACAACCAGGGGCGACTCCAGGATTTGACCAGCAGGGTACCTACTTTCAGTCTGAAGAATTACAGTATACTATCCACAGCCCATAAACTTTGCCGGAGGGGTCCCCCCCCACTATGAAATATAAGCTGAGCAGGGGGGGGGGGGATATTGCATGAGACAAATCAGTAAATGTACACCAAAAAATATTTTTTCAGGGGGGCAGAGACAAAAACTAAGACGGCTAAACCAAATACGGTCTACTATCACCTAGGCCTACAGGTTGGTGGTAAGTCAGCGGGCTAAACCTCTGTGTCTATGATAGAAAAGTTGATGGGTTGAGCCCCAGCCTTGGCAGAATATTCATGCCTGTGGGGCCCTGATCAAGGTCCTTAACCCCCAACTCCAGGGCTGCTGCATGCTGACTTTCCCTGTGCTGTGACCGCCCCCAAGCTTGCTCTCACCAGTTTGTCTCATGAAGAGCAAGGTTGGGTAGGTGAAAAGATACTTTATTAATCTCCCATCAGGAAAATTATCTCTATTCTATATTATGCATTACTAGTCCACAGTGAAAGAAAGAGTACTTCGTTAATCCCTTACAAGGAAATTCTTATTGCATATATCATACATCAAATAACATAAAGTAAAAAATTAAGGGCAAAGAATCCTGATAATGTGCAAATAATAGTAGTCAGTGTACCTCTCTATGTACTCGTTCGACTGGGGTGGCAGCGTCAGTTCCGGCAATGCAGAAATCCATCCATTTTCTATAACCGCTTATTCCATATGGGTCGCGGGGGGTCCGGAGCCTATCCCAGAGGCTGCGGGCGCAAGGGTGGGGAGCAGGGGAGCAACCCAGGATGGGGCGCCAACCCATCGCTGGGCACACTCACACACCATTCACGCATACCTACGGTCAATTTGGCAACCCCAATCAGCCTCAGCATGTCTTCGGAGTGTGGGGGGAAACTGGAGTACCCGGAGGAAACCCCACGACGACAACATGCAAACTCCACAAACATGGAACCCGGACGTGACATTGGAAGACGTGAACCCTGATCCCAGAGGTGTGAGGCAACAGTGCTAACCACTGCACCACCGTGCCGCCCTTAAATGTAAAGATATTTTAATGTTAAAAAAGGAAGCAGATGTACATTACTCGAACTGTTCAAATCACATGAACAAAACATAAATATTATACAATGCAACACCCTACTGACAAATTACAGACGAGGCTTAGTGTCCTAAATGGTTCGGAACAAAAAGCTATTGTTTAGCACGTGAAACATTGAACAAAACAACTAACCGTCCAGTGAAAACTAGCGATTAATTTAAAAGATTGAAGTACCTCTGAAAAGGTAAAACCGTACGTCGGCTACAGGACGTTCTGTGTAATGTACGTCGCCGCCATATTATAAACTATAAACGCACATTTAAAGACGCAACACGCGGCGCTTCCTCACGTGTCTCTTTAACTTGAACTTCCCTCGCCAGTGTCATTGGTTGTCTATGGTTACTGTTTACATCTCCGCTCCTCCAATTGGTCGATAAGAAATTTCAAAATTCAAATGCCCCGCCTCCCCACAGAGGCATGATTGGTTGCCTGTTGGCGATTCTGGACCAATGGGAGCCGTTTGCGTTTTTTTTTTCCACCATAATTTTTCAAAATACTTTCAGTCGCTTGTAGTTCGTTGTAAATTATCTAAAAAAAACAAAACCAGTGGTTGTTTTAAAAGATGAATAAAGTGTCGGAAAAGGCATGCAAGCAAGGTAAGTTCTATTATATTTTGGGAAGCGATAAATCTGCTCTGCGTGTGTAGATGGTAAAAATGAAATCAACCCTAACGTTGAAACCCACTGTTCTGTTTCAAGACAGTAACAAGAAAATGTCTTTGCAAAAGGGGAAGAATGCTTGTATGCAGCAACCCGGTCTTGCAGCCCATATGGAGAATAAGGTAATCCGCGGTTGGTTTGCTAAATATTCACTTTTAATGCACTCCTGGTCAGGAGCATTAAAAAAAAAACCTTATTGAAACCAGTTTCGGTAAACCAGACATAATTACTCATGCAGCTAGTAAGGTACAGCTGGCTGGTCAGCAAGCCAGGATGATCGCGTGGATCGCGTTGTTGTCATGGGTACCGTGGTTTTAACAGTACTTGGCGCGAATTAGGAAGCGTGATGGTTTTTGTGCGTGGGTTCAGCATTTCCACTATAAACATTGGCGGCTTTGTTCGAGGAAAGCCGTTGTAGACTTTTTTTAAAGACTATAAATAGTGGTCATATGCCCTGCACTGTTAATCCAAATCTCTCAAAAGCTGCACAGTAATGATACTGCCTTTGTATCTTTTTTTTTTTTTTTAGGAAGAATATCCTTCAGTTAAAAGGGCTTCTGCCTCACCCCAAGGAGCCCCAAAGAAAAGATCTGCCTTTGTGGATATAACCAATGTTAGTATTTCCAGTGCACCATGGTGTTTCATAAATCTTCACAAGCATTATTTCTGCTCAGCCGCCCTACTGCCTTCTGTGATGGTGAAGTTTTGGTGGAATTATATTTTCAGATTCATTGTCATACTGTAGGTTCATCACAGCTCTCATTAGCAATTTTTGGTTATCCAAGTCTTTCCAGTAGGCTCTTCTGCAGAAGATGCTCATTGTAAATACATTTCATGGTGGAGAATAGTTTTTAGTCAGGTCCTTGGAAGTAGCTCATGTTTACAGCCATCAACTGTGGCCTGTGTCTTAATCAGGCCAGCAAGATCCTGCCCAACAACAACCAGAAGATGACTGTGAAGGCAAAGCAGAAGAGCAGCGCGCCCAAAAAAGAGGCCGCATTGAAGAAGTAATGGAATTTATTCTTTCATCCAGAGATGGCCCAACAAAGAGATTCTATATGTAAAATGCATCCGCTTTCAGTTCTTCCATGTTACATGCTGCTCAGACAAGTCTTTCCCTTAAAGGTATGATCCCGCAAAGTTGGCGGTGCAGCCCGAGAATGTCAAAGTAGCAGAACAATTCGTGTTGGAGGAGCCCGTGGAAACTCCAAAAGAGGTAAGATGGTTGGCATGGAGATAGCCATGTTGTGGCACTGTACTGTCTCGGTCGGTTGTTTTGTTCGTTACGCTATGTGTCGTCTTATATTTGATCCTGCTGCCATACCTGCGCTGCAAGATGACTTCCTACTTTCCATCCAGGCGCCTGAGGAGTTTGACATTGACACGAAATTCCTGAGTGACTGCGGTATGGCTCCGGAGTATGCCATGGATATCTTTGGCTACCTAAAGACGAGAGAAGTGGGTATTTTACCCGGATAGTATTATGTCTGCTTATAAATGCTGTAATGGTATTCGTTCAACCAGGGATATTCTCTTATGCATTTTTCCTTCTGCAGGAGAATTTTATCTTGGAGGATTATATGCATAAGCAGACTGACCTGAACGCAGACATGAGAGGCATTCTGGTGGACTGGATGGTGGAGGTGCAGGTGAGTGGGGAGCTGCTGGCTGAGTTGGGATTCACCCTGCCTCTTTTGCTCTCCAGGTCCTAAAGTTCAGCCGTTCTGTCCACAGGAGAACTTTGAGCTGTACCACGAGACGCTCTACCTGGCTGTGAAGCTCACGGACCACTACCTTTCTACCTCTGTGATTACAAGGGACACTCTGCAGCTTATTGGCTCCACATCTATGCTGATTGCCTGCAAGTCTGAGGTTGGGAGTGGTGGTGGGGGGGGGGGGGCAAGGGTCCCCTTGGTGGCTGAGACTAGCTATGCATGGGGTAGGCAGTTTTAATCATCCAGGTAGATCATAAAATGTTCTTCTCTTGTAATTCTTGTGGTTGTATGGCCTTGACATCCGAATTAGTTCCTCCAGCTTTTTGTGTGCGTGTATGTGTGTGTCTGTGTCTGTAAATAATATAATATCACACAGTACTGTGTAAAAGTCTCAGGCAGTCATAGAAACTGATGTTTAAGTTCATGTGAAACTATGATTTTATTTCTGTCAAAGTGTGTCAGTTTAGCCATTTCATAACTTCACCTCATGTCACCCTGGTATTTGCAGCAACCATCCAGTGTAGTTTTTGACTCCATGACTAGCACACATTGTTTGGCTAATCAGTACCTTGATTTTCTTAAACAAATAAAATTTAATTAAGCAGATGGAAAAATTTAAATAAAATTTAATGGCTGAGGTGTCCCTGAGGAGAGGTTTGGGAACTGAAGCAGTGTTCTTATAGCCATCCAACAATATAGCAGTAAATTTTCTGTTGAACAGAAGAGATTCCTGTTTACTTTTCATTGTCACTGCTAATTTGCATATGTTCCAGTGCTAAAATTTTTTATTTTATTTTTTTCTGAGCAAATATACATTTGCCACATTTTAAACATTTTCTTTGACTGCTATGACAGTGGTGTGTGTGTGTGTGTGTGTGTGTGTGTGTGTGTGTGTGTGTGTGTGTGTGTGTGTTGTGGTAGGTAAGGTAGGTAATTCACTTATAGCTCAGTAGCGGAATCAATGTTTTTTCGCATCGTGAATGTACCGGCACGTGAATGTTTCCTTGGGTTTCACGTGTTTGTGGGCGTATACGCAGTCACCTTGGGCCAATTCTGTTTGGTCAGAATGCCTGGCATGTGAGGAGCACAGCACTTCTGATTGGTGATAATGACTTGCATAAGGAGGACTGCGTGAATTTGTAAAACTCTTCTCACGACAGTTTTAAACCCTGGGTCAGACCTGCTGTGAAATGCATACCCTAAATCGCAGCCTTTGCGAACTGCTAATCGTTTTGTTCCAAATCGCAATTTCGATTTGAAATCAATAAATCGTTCGGCTCTATGGCACTGTACTGTCTGTACTTTGCTTTGTGCTAAATATGTTTATCAGTGTTCTATGTACTTTGCTGCCATGTGCACAAGAATAATAATTTACCCCTTCTGTAGGAACGCTGTCCTCCCTGTGTTGATGATCTCCTTTACATCTGTGATGATGCTTACAAGCGGGACGAGCTGATCGCCATGGAGAGGAACATTCTGACGGCGCTGAACTTCGACATCAACATCCCAGTGGCCTACAGCTTCCTTCGGCGATACGCCAGGGTGAGGGGGTAATGAATTTAGCCTTCAGACTGTACTAACCTGAATTATTTAAGGAGTTATATAATTTGAGGATTAATATAACTTGAAATTTTCAAAATAAAAGTTCAATCCTGCTCCGTTTTCCCGACTCTTAATTTATTGAATATGTGCAACACTCCATGAAAATGTCTGCGGGTTGAATAGTTAATTACTGGGTTTCTTTTTGTTTTCTTCTGATTGGGTGTGTTGGGGGATCTTTTCAACAGCCGAACTCATTTTAATAAGATGTGGTGATTTGGCTCTGCTGTTCTTGGCTGGGCCACAGGATTTTCAGGCTGGCCAGTTTTCATCACCTAGGGAACTGTAACCTACCCTGGTACTTCTGACAGTGACCTGACGGGCATGCCTAACGGGGAGGTGGCAGTGACCTTTGTGCACACTGGCGCCACCTGGTTTAGTTGCACTTTGCTCACCTGCTGTGCTGTTGTTACACCGCAGTCTGCCTTTTCCAGTGTGTGCAGGCCGACATGGTGACCCTGACACTGGCACGCTATGTGTGTGAGCGGAGCTTGCTGGAGATGGACTTTGTATCTGAGAGAGCGTCTCTCCTGGCCTCTGGCTGCCTGCTGCTCGCCCTCGTCCTGCGGGATCTCGGCGGATGGGTGAGACCCTCCCTACCACGTGCTTCATTGAATCTCACAGCCCACGCCTAACCCCTTGATGCTGGTCCTAGGCTGTTGTAGTCAGAATATGGCTTGTTCGCTTTTGTGGAAACTGAAATACAGTACCAATCAAAAGTTACGAAAACGCCAAGCTGGCTGCAAAGGAGAGTGATGCTGTTATATTACATGACTGGGCCAGTAGAGATGGTTCTGGAGAAGTTTGACCAGAGAGTGAAGGAAAAGTGGCCAATGAGTGTTTATAGGTATTGTCTTTTCTCCCAGTCCCTCATGGCTGCCAAGTTTAATGTGAAATTGTCTCTCCCCTGTTTGTTTACATCACAATGTGCACACTTAAGTGTGCCGGGCTGATTCCTCACTATTTTAGGAAGCGAAGACTGATCGTGATCTGGTCCAGCTAGCCAACTTTTTATGAATGCCGCTAGCACTTTGTGTGAAACCAGAAAGCATTAAGATCCCGCCAGACAGCTCTGGGGGGGGGTCCTCCAGACTCTTCAGTTTCTCGATTTAGACCGTGCTCGTCTTTTTTTCGTTTTGTTTCTGTTTATTTGGCAGATAGTACATCACAAGTGTATCGCTGTTTAGGAGCCCACTAGTCATGTGCGCAGATAGGCTGAGCTTCCAATGAGGGCTTTGTAGCGAGTGCAGGTTAGCATTGATGCAATGGTCCCATTTTTTTTTTTTCTAATTGCAGTGTAAATTTAGGATGTATGTAACTGCTTTACTGACATATTTGATGTGTTGAAGTTGAGTTGCTGGCGATTCTTTGTTAATGATTTATTGCTAAGTAGTTGGCATGCTGTTAAAAAATAATTCGACAGAAAGATGGCAGCCTACTAGCAGAAATGGCCTGGTCATGTGACTTGAGTGTGCTCTTTCCCAGAATGCCTGCCTGGAATACCACACGGGCTACTCTGTCTCTGACCTCTGCCCCCTCGTTGAGAAACTTTACAGCATGTTGGCTCAGCCCACCAGCGAAAAACTGAAAGCCGTGACGAACAAATACTCTCACAGGTAAGGTGACAGCTGGGAGTGTTTGCATTTCTTCTCCAGTACTCAATACTCTGACTACTTGAGTGGACCTGGTTCAGCTTGAGTCTTTCTCTGCAGTGTCTTCTTTGAAGTAGCCAAAACTCCTCTGATCACTTTGGAGAAGCTCAAGACAACTTTAAAGTGAAGCCACCCCCTACAGCATGGAAAAACTATGCAAAAACTGTAAATATTTATATATAGTCTTGTAGCATTTTCTGTAATAAAGTGTCCTGTTTGATTTTAGGACCATGGATTTCTATGGATTTGTGTACTATGTGTTCTAAAATGTTTTATTGTATAAATAGTTCAGAAATTGTACAAAAAAAACTTGGCAAACAATTTTCTTTTTTAATTCAAACAATTCTAAAAGAATTTTAAAGTTTTCTTAATCGATTTATTGTTTCAGACAACTTTGGGATGCTTGAATATTCATTTAGGTTACTGGCCTTTCCCTATATTATATTACACACCATGTTATTTATAATTTATTCATGGAGTTGAGTGTTTTGTGAATAAAGATAAAATCATCTTTTTGCCCTCGAATCCACTGGGTCTTTGAAATAAATATCTCCTTTATTCCTGTGTTTAAGGATGCAGTCCCTATTTTGGACAACAGAGGGCAGTTTAGACTAATTTTATGAATCCATCAGCAATACCACTATTGTGAGTAGAGGTAGAATTTTTTTATTTCTGTTTAAAAAAAATGACTTAACCCTAGTTAAATTGCTGCCTAGTTCTCACATCAAGGTATGAAACCTTTAGGAAGGTACAGCAGTGTACAAACTTCTGAAGGTCACAACTTCCCCCTTTTAAATTGTAATCGCAGTCATCTAAGAGTGAGTGACTGTACCATTAAAGCTTTCCTTTTTCAAACAATATACCAGACTCACCTAAGCATTTATTCCTTAATACCTGGTCTGACTTTCCCTAAACTTTAAATTTCGGTGCCTTCATGCTAAACCTTCATGGTTAACTATGAAGAATGTGTAATTCAAGTGTGTGTGTGTGAGAGAGAGAGAGAGAGAGAGATTGCACTATACAAAATTGGTGCTCCAGAATGATAAATTGCAACAAATGACTATCAGCAGATACTGTCAACCAGCACTTTCCCCATATTTCTAAAGACACCAGAATTGTTGGCTGTTTGAACGCTCATGACCTGCATGGCACACTATGTTTTATTTATGTAGCACATGCTGTTATATTAAATAAATTTTTCCCTTCTGGGATTAATAAGGTAAATTTCATCTATAATGACCAACAGTTGAGAGCAGGGTCAGCCAGTCCCTAGAGCACTTCGTTTTAACCCTGCTGTATTTTCCTTCTTCCGTTCTAAATTCTAGATTCTATAGAATTTATCCTCATTTTGAAAATGGACTGGGGTCACTTCGACCCCAAAAATAACACAGGGGTTAAGGGCTTCGCTCTAAGGCCTAATGGTGACCCCACTCTGTCAGTCATGGGGTTTAAGCTAGTGACTGGTATTGCCATCATAGCCCACTGAGCTGCATACCGTCCATGCGACAGTTGTTGCTGTTTAGATATTTGTAATGTGCTGTATGTCTCAGTTCTGTTTGAAGGGAATATCCATGTAAGGATACAATGCAAGTCCATGTTCATGGTTAACATTTAAGACCCCCCAGTTTCTGTGATTACAGTGCTCTTCTGTATTAACCCATAAGTTTAATGTATATTTATTATAAACATCGTTCTAATAGTCATTTTTAATTTAGTGTTTACTGGTAAACATTAATAATAAATAGTGTAAGTTTTTCCCTACATAGGTTTGACTGTGGCAAAACAAGATCGATATCTTTGTCAACAGATTATAATTAAATTGTCACTTTAGAAACTGCATAGAGTAAATATTAAATTCCTGTGATTTTGTTCAATACTTTCTGCCTGTTTGCAGTGGTCCAAGAAGTCTAATTCTTATTTTTATTTTATTTAATTTTTTTTTAATCATGATTCCACTGGACTTATATTTTTAGTAGCAGCTCAAGTTAAAAAAAATGTGTAAGAAGAACAGAATTATGTTCTTAGAAGATCCAAATAAACGGACAAGCTTTAAGCCATATACGATTGACACTTTCAAAATGAAATCTCTCTTTATTATGAAAATTATCTTGATCATCAAGTGAATACTATTGTTGTTGTTTTTTCCATTTCACAAAGCCGAATTCATTAAGGTGTCATGAGTTACGTATATTGTGTATCCAGGGAAGGTAAGAGGAATTCTCCTAAATCCGACATAATCACGAAATTAATTTAGTTGTATGCTGCCAGAGGTAAGAGAATCATCCTGTCACCTTCTCAGACTGTTAGATTAAATCCAAACTCGGATCTATGTAGGAGGATTTTGCAATTTTTCCCTGTCTCTTTTTCCTAAAAATGATTCAGCTACCAAAATGAAGGAAACAGTTGAATTATGAGGGAATATGAAGTTATTGATAGGCATGTAATGATATATCATGCGACAATTTGTAATTTATAATGATTCAAATTGTGGCAATACAAATTGAACTGGGAAATCGCTGAAATTATTGTCAGAGTGTGTAATCTTGCTCAAACAGCAAAAGGCGCAATGACTTGGTCAGTCCCCTTACCAGCAACCAACAAATGCAATCTTCTGAAGTAACACAACGGAGTGGCGAGCGTAAATATTAATCAAATTGAAATTGAGGACACCTCAAAATCATTTAAACTAGAGGTCTGGAAACGTGGGATTCCTCATGTCATCAAATGACAACGTATGAGGCAGAACAACACCATTTGCAAATACTGCAAGGCAATGCTGACGTACAGTTCTGGGGACGCTATGGATATGTTTCAGCAATTTTTCATAATACAATTTTATTCATATTTTTTTTTTTCCCAAAATATCATGAGAAAATTTAATTGTGGACCCAGTATCATGATTCAAGCTGATTCGTGAATTTGGTGAATCGTTACACGCCCTGCTATTGAAAGCAGCTGCATCCACACAGCTGTAGAATTCGCTAGAGTTCTTTAAGCAATTAACATCCAGTCAGTCTTCGAACTTCCACCCTCTGCAGGCTGTCTTGGCTAAACAGAGGAGCACTTTGAGCAACAGACTCAGACAGCTGTTCTTCTCCAAGTACTGCTATATAAGGTCATTCCAACCGCTGGCCATTAGACTCTACAACGAGTCACTCTATGTAGGGGGGCAGCCAGCTAGGCAGCTGTCTGAATGAACCAGAACCACTTAGGTACATGCATTGTACAACCCACTGAATAATACGATCTATTTTCGTGCTGTGTATAAAAAGCAAAACCGAACTAGTTCACTGGTTTGACTCTTGTGGCTTTAAGTGGATAGTGCAATGACTTTATGCGCATAGGGCCTAGTTGGTCAGTCATGGCTGGGGTTTTATCGGCAAGGCCAATCAGCTTGCAGATGATGTTTGAATGTAAGTCAGAGTATGAAACCTCATCGATAGGGACAAAACATTTTTGCATTGTGACATCCAGGCACTTTTAAGCATCTTTGCACAAACCCCTACCTAAAATGCACTTGTGGTGGTGCAGTAAGTAGCGGAGAAAGGTTACACTGCCAGGTGAGTCATTCTTCAAAACACTCACACCCTGTGCCAATCAAATCTGCAAACTTCAGTGCCTGTTTCCTGTTACCAAAGGTTCTGGTTGCTCTTCTGTGGTGGGGATGTAATATCCAGGCATGTTTCAAGTCCACTCAAGCCTCTGGAGACCACAGTAAATGGTAATGAACACAGAGCCAATGATCATCCTATAGTGAAGCGTTTTTTCAAAGGGGGATCGCTCAGGATTACAGTGTGAAAGGCATTGTTTTCCAAGAGTAGTGGAACAGTGTCACACCCCTCCTGCTCCAGATACCTATAGCTGTCCTGCTGCACCCCACCCCACCCGCCCAAATAACTGCGATGATGCAGAAATCATTTTGTTCTTGTTCTCTAAATTGCAGCTTGGATTTCAGGTTAACGCAAACGGATATTATGCACGCAGAATGCCCAGCAGCTTCCATGCATACGCATTGTGGAAATTTCCCATCAGTTTTAAGTCCATTCAGATGATCTATCTTCACTCTTTTCACTTGATTCCTGTTGCATTGATTGTGCACATAGTGAAGACCTGTGCTTCACCACTAGGCAGAAGCTTCTCTGATTGGCACTCATTTTCAGTCCATTTCATTGCCCATGTTTTAACTACTGACTATCCGAGTGCCTGTCCAACCCCTTACATCCGACACTCCAATCAAATATGAGAAAAATTTCCAGAGGTCTGGCTCTTATCACAACTTGGCAAAGCAGACAGGAGTCTGCTGTGGGGCAAGATACGGTGCTTCACTGGAGTGGACCAGAATATTTCATATCTACACTCTACTCCCATTTGTACTGCCCTGCCCTAATTACTCCATGACTCCCATAGTCTGTGTTTTACACTTAAACCCTCTGGGGCAGTGGTTATTCCGGTCACGCAGTGGCGCCACTGATGAACGAACGGGATTTGGCAACAGAAGATACTGGAGAACACCCATCATCTGAAAACGAGGTTTGACAGAATCCCCGCTTCCCTTTTCTTCACCAGGCGGCCCTGAGCCAGGCATTACGGGCATCAGCGGGCAGCTACGCTTTTGCTCATTAAACAGTTTAAATCTGTCAGAGTCAATGCCGTCACGTAGTGTGAGGCCTCAGAGTCCGTCTGTCTCATTACAGTAAAGCGTTTAAGGTTTGCATTTTGGGATCAGAGTGAAGAACCTTGGTGAGAACATCACAGCAGCTTGACAGATCAAATGATGAGGCAGTGATAGAAAGAGTTATTATTCCAGTGGCACTGAATTGGTGATCTGTTGTGGAAGGCGCCATGGTAAATGTTTATAGTACCTCTGATTGCCTGGATGACCTAGAGAAAGATGTTAAACAGCACTTTATAAAACCGACAGAAAACCACAAGGATACGTTGCTTAGTAGACTCTTCTGATCGACATCAACATCCTTGATTAATCAGATGTAATGAACAACTAGCTTAATGCTGGGATGACAGAGACAAAATATCACACATCAGTGGGATCCTTATAAATTACTGCAGCAAACTGTGGCACCGCAGACATGGGGAACTGGGAAAACAGACTCTGGTGACTGGCTGTCTAACTCAAGTAAACGGGCAATCTCTCCTCAGATGCCTGAGAAACAATGGCAGGTCATTTCGACTGACCTATTCACCTGGATGGGTGAAGAATGTAACAGCCTTTGATTACCATGGTCGGTTTTTAACAGAAAAGCTGTGCAACGTCACACTGACACGTCGGTGATCCCCGAGCTAGAGTCAGGATTGTGACAAAGTATTCCCAAAATATTATGAATTCGGAGGGTGTGCAGCCTTGCGTGACACATTACCAGTCAGGGCTGCCAGGACAATACGAGATAAGCATGATCAGACAGGGAAGAACCTTACCTGAGATTGGTAGAATAGCCATTGCTATGCTCCAGTCTCAGGTAGAACTTTAAATGAGCCCAAGGCTGTGTTCTGTGCTTCTAGCCAGGAGGTTTCTGGCAGAAACCTGTGCATACCAAAGGAGAGCAAAGCCAGGGCAAACAAAGAGAGCCAGCGGAAAGTAAGGCCGTTACCCACGGCAACCGAAGGGTCACAGGCTGTCCACACAGGCATGCAAAGGGTGCGGGTGTGTGGCAGAGCTGCCTGCCCGGCAAAAATAACATTCTGTTTAATTTTATTCCTTTTTATTTAGCATCCTTGATCAAAAGTGCTTAAGAAAAAGTTTATCAACAGCAGTAGGAACCTCAATAGGCAGAACCTTGGTTAAAGTTGTACCACAGAAGAGTTTAAGTGCTAATTCTTTCTGATAGTCATGAAAGAGAAATATCTTTGGGGTGTAAAGCCATGTGAAGACTCTGCCCAGCTACATATGTCAGCCTTATATTTTTTATAAAGTGAAACATTTTATCCTTCATGATGGACTTATATCTGATTGCTCTTGCATGTCTTTTGTACAGTTATTAACTTATAGCGAGCGTGTAATCAGAGATTTTCATCAGAGACATGGTATTTTAAAACGTGACTGGTTTGCTTCCAGACTGTGTAATTGGCTGAATGCACATGAAAACAGTCTGTGGTGGGTGTGAGCATTGCATTTGCAGGAGATGTGACATAGAAGTATGGAGATTATATTTAAATGTCTCTTTGACTATTCTTTACCAGACAGAAGTGTTGAATCACTGAGTGATGAATAAGAAGATTATTGTTTCTAATTGCTATTTCCTCGTACAAAAAGAAGCAATTTTAGTAATCTTATTAAATGTACCCTTGTCAGTCCCATTTATTATTCCACAAAATTAGTCGTTAATTAGATCAATTGTTTCTCTTGATTGCATGTTTTTCTGTCCCGATTGATAATATTTCTAGGAATTCTGGAGAGGGCTTCTTTGACTGACAGACACCAAACACAGACGGAAAGTAAACATTCTTGTAAATGAGCGGATTTGTGTCAGAGTAACAGTGTCCGACGCTCACTGTAGAGCCTACAGTACCACCCTCCCCCCCGTTGTTTCTCAACCCTGAAAAGCCTGGAGCGTTGATCCTGCCTACTCACAGCCATGCTGGGACCAGTCGACAGCCTTGTTATTCTGAATATGTTGCGCCCTTTATGGTTTTCAGCAAAAGTTCGGGAGTTGATAGTCTAAGAATGCACAGGAAGCCCGACGAATTAGAGTAAGTGTTTTGCCGAAACAAGTTACTTGCTCTGAAGTGATGGGTGTGGATTCACAGCTGAAAAGACTGCAGTTCTGCTTCAGATTTTATGTTCTAGGTACTGGTAGTGGGCGGAAACTACAAACCAGGGGGGGCTCAGAGTCTTGCTGAAATCTCATGACTGATACCAGGATTTGAACCAGTGACCTTCTGATCACAACCACAGAAATCTAACCTGCAGAGATACATGTTATCCCCATCTTCTGAACATGCCTTCCTTCCTAGAAGGTCTTTCTATGCACGGTATGACATGTTTAGGAATTGAAGTGAGGTAGTGCCACGGCTCACTGGGTGAGCCTTATTCCTCCAGGGCTGTGGGATCTGACTTCATGTGCGCCTGGAGTCCGCATGCCTGCCCTGTATCTCTCGAAAAATATGTCACCCTGCATTCCAGAGACATCGTTTGGCTGAACTCGTGTCTCTACAGCATGATTGCGTGTCTAATGAATAAACTTTTTGGAAAATTGATGAAAACTGAAGGAGTGAGAGAGAATGCTTATAACTCCTCTATCCAATTGGAAAAAGAAATTCAGAAAGACTTCGAAAACAGAGGTAACCTTTAATAATAGGGCCCGGGCTAGTACATTTTTCCCAGAAGTGAAAACTTCAGCTGCATTTTAAGACAAAAACTGAAGGAAAAACTTTGAATGTGATGCCTATGGGCTGCTGTATGACAAGGACTACCGACGAGCCGAAGTCAGATGCCGACTGATATGGGAAAAGCCTACCAACGGCTATTCTCATCATTCAAGACATTCTGCATCACATTGATGTTTTGGTAGCCTGTATATGTGACTTTTCCACGATAAGATCTGTCAGCCGATTATTCATACACAAATAATGACAACATTTGTTTGCCTCCTAGTGCCTTTTGCTTTGAATGTGACAGTGCCTCATAAACGGAGTGCAGTACGAATGTATTATTTTATCTTTTTGCTTGCTTTTCAGTCTGATGTCTCTGACGGCTGAGGTAATGGTAACAGTGCTCGCTCTGCACTCTGCGTATCACCTCTAGAATTAGTGTCCTCCTGTATCAAAACATCGTCGCTGAACCCTCTTTGTTTTGCATACAAGGCCTAAAATTTTGAATTCATTGTTTATATTGTATTTCTGTGTTGGACAACTCGCCCTTACACATGGACCTTCATAAGGCTTATTATATAAAAAATTCGGGTTAAATCCCATGGTTCCTGATAACGAGCACACGCATTACTTTGTGACAGTTGTGAAAACATTGCGCGGCTTCAGCGGTTAGTTGGCTCAAGGTACAGTCCAGTACTGTATTTAATTATTTTTATTTTTATTGTATAATTATTATTGTTTTATGTCCTGTATTATTATTATTATTATTATTATTATTATTATTATTATTATTATTATTATTTTCCCTATTTGTCTACAAATTCGACTTAAAGACAGACTTGGGGAATGGATCTTATTCCTAACCTGGGGACTGCCTGTAGATTATTTTCCAAAACGGTTTATTTATCCAACATACATACAAACTGTCAGATATTAGCACAGGTTTTTGAGCGGTAAAGCAGTGAAGCCACAGGCTGCAGTTTATCGCGAGTATGTTCACAGGCGAAGGACATTTGTGATGCGTGACGTTAGGACGTTAGGCAAAGATAATCCCGCAGGGGTTTATAGACAGAGGAATTGATGTCTGTGAGTGAGGATAAATTTGGAGGGAAAGCAATGTGCCACGGTCGTCTCTGACAAACACAAACACTCCACTAGCTAAACAAAGATGTACTGTTAGCTAGCTTAGTTTCCCGGTGGAACTGATTTTTATTGAAAATCTTTTTTCAGTTTCAAATCTACTTATTAAAAGAATTTTCGAAGAAGTTATCCAAATTCAAAATGATCAAAATATCAAAAATTTTAAAAAGAATCCTTTTTTTTCTGTGTTGTAACCTTTTGTAAAACAGCTGAATGCAAGTCTGTGAGTCTCACATTGCCCTTTATGACCTTACACAACCCAAATTCTGGAAAAGTTGTTTCATGTTTAAACTGGGAAATATTACAATTTAATGCACAAAATGACTTCATTTCAAAATTTCCACTGCAGCTATTACAACAGCATGGCTTCGTCAGAGAAGAGTCCAGGTGCTGAATCGGCCTGCTTGCAGTCCAGAACTTTCACCTATAGAGAACATTTGGCGCATCATTAAACGAAAAATACGTCAGACGACCACGAACTCTTCAGCAGCTGGAAACCTATATCAGGCAAGAATGGGACCAAATTCCAACACCAAAACTCCA
>JAAGVU020028702.1:0-18768 GCA_011763525.2 Mormyrus iriodes
TATACTTTTACAACATAAGCAATTAAGAAATAACATGTATTGTCCAGGAACAAAATTTGTGTTACATAGTGTAATTTTTTAAACAGGTGACAAGTAGCTCCATACAAAATACAAAGACATACAGCTCTGGAAAAAATTAAGAGATCATTAAGAGACAATTTTGTTTCACTCATTCCTCAGTTTGTGGGTGTGCATCTGCGAATAATATAAATTTCTTGCAAACTGCAGCCTGGTCCTTCTCTGTTTCTCATTAATGAAGGGTGTCTTCCTTGCTTCATGGGACTTCAGTCCTGCTTCTAGGAGCATGATATGAACTGTGCTAGTTTCCCATTCTTTTTGAAGGTCACTTGATGTCATACTCTGATTCATGAAAAACTGTCAGATAAGTTGATGGTCATCTGTGCCATTAGGAAGTCACTTCCACCCTCTACCTGGATGGTTTTTGGTTGTTCCCAGTGTCTTCTGATTGACCTTGTTTTTGTGTACTACTGTCTTAGAAATTCTGAGCCTGGAAGCAGCCTACTGTGTATAGGGATTGTGCATTAATAGTTGAAAGACCTTGCCATCCCGTTGTTAGGACACGGCATGAAGGAAGGGACGATCTATGGTGTGTCTTAGTACCAAGAAAGTGATTTTATTGAAAAGACTAAAAGAAAAAACAAAGGGACAACAACAACAATGGGTCAAAACCATGGCAGGTAGAAAAAAGAACAAAATACGACTGGGAAAAAACACAAGGGAAGCACAGGGAAAACAAGCAAGAAAACATCTAAAATCTACAGAACTTACAGAAACACTAGCGGGCAATACACACAAGGATCAGACACAAACACAATGCAGCACATACAATGACTAACTAAGGGATAGATCAAAGAGAGGTACATATACGCACAGGTAACTAGGACTGAACATGAAACAGGTGTGGGCCATTAATGATTAAACACTAGGGTTAGGAATAATGAGGAACAGGTGAGGGTCATTAACAATCACAAAGGACTCAATAATCAAACATTCAGAGGAACAGGACAGGACAACAAAACTAAATACAAACAGGGAAAACTAACAAAGGTACAAAAACAAGAATCAATACAGAAACGACATAGATGCAAGATCAACAGTCTCAAACCCATGATGATAGGGGAACATATTTCTTAGCCACACACTCAGCCCATTGAGCCACATAGCAGCCCATGGAGCAAGGGAACACACTAGGAACTGTGACATGTACTAAATACAGAAAAGAATTGGGTGGCCAACTACACCTGCTGGCCAAATAGGGACACAACACATAGAAAGGGACAAGACAGGGACCAATACTGATACTTGTATTGTGGTGCAAACAATTAGACCTTACAAAGACTCACAGAACTATATGCAAAATAATTATTTCATCCTACAGACAGACTTAATAAAATACACTTGTAATGATATGTGTTTCTGTTGGTAACTTTAAAAGTATTTGAGAATTCCTCCGCTTGTTCACATCAAAACCCATAATGTTCTATAGCCAAAATTTTCACATTTTTTTCGTGAGAATCATTAATTGCTTAAAAGGCCACTTAATATGTATAAATGTGCCTTTTATAATAGTACTATGTAGTATTATGTGGCTGAGGAATTCAAGGTCACTGGTTCAATTCTCACGGCTGGCAGGCAGACTAATTTCACTGCTGGGTTCTTGAGGCCCTTAAACCCAATCACTCCAGGGACTGGCTAACCCTACATTTTGAAGTGCATGTCGCATTGGCTAAAAGCATTTGTTGAGGGTTCGAATCCCACCCCTGCTGTTTGTGCATCTGTCAAATTTCCATGTTTTCTCCCTGTTAAATGGGTTTCCCCTTGCAGCTCAAAGACATGAGGTTAAGTGAATTCACCGATTCACCTGAACTACATAAGCAGTGGGAACACAGCTGGACATTAAAAAAGCAATTTGGTTGTCTGAGGAAAAAAAATCCTAATTCTTACAGTTAGGAAAATTCTCTTGTTGCTGTAAATCTCTGTTCTTGTTTTCTGGTTGAGTTACTGATGGCAATAAGTCGGAGATTTGAATTCCACCTGTCCAGTGTTTGTCTAGTTTTCATGTCTGTCTCAGGTTGTACAAGTTTCCTCTGAGTGCTCATATAGTTGAAAGACAACTTAAGCGAAAGTGGCCCAAAATTGCCTATAGAGTAGGGATGGGCAATCTTATCCAGAAAGGGCCGTTGTATAACCATTGCCGGTTTTCGTTGCAACTCCGCAATTTTATTACTAATTAGAGGAATGATTTGGCTGAAGAGTCCTCACACCTGGGTTTGAACAGCAGACCTAAAGGTTATCCCAAAAACCTACATACACACCGGCCCTTTGTGGATAAGATTGCCCACCCCTGCTATAGAGTGTGACTGAGCATGAATGTGTCTGTGTATGTGCCCTGTGATGGATTGGCATCCTGTCCAGGGTGTACCCTAGCCTTATGCTGCCTGGGATAGGCTCCAGGCCCTTCTATGACCCTTACCAGGGTGACCACTTAAAAGATGGATGGACAGATAAATGTGTATGATGGAAGACTTACAACCTAAGGGAAAAGTGGGAAATGGCTAAAATACCAAACAGTGAACACCTCCAGAACGTAAATGTGTCCATAGCTGCACTGAAGTCATATCAAACTACTTTTTTCTCAGTGTAGTTTCAGCAATAAAGACAGATATAAAAGAACTAGGAGGGTGGTAGTTTTTTTTTTTAAATAAACTTAAAAATAGTGCAGAAATCACCATTCAATACTGTGTTTTTAATATATAGCTGTACATAGCTGTCACAAGTGGTCTTTTGTAAATAGATTTATTTTTCCTCCAGTGGAAACGCAGACTAACGTTTATTGTGACAGAGGCAGCCAAATTCTTTTGTGAGTCATTATTGTTTCATCGCTTCACCCATTATTGGCTAATGCAATAATCACAACATAATAGTTATTCCTGCTCTGTTTTTGATAAATAACGTTGGTCCCCAAACAGACCATATTAATCCTTGTGTATCTTACTTCTACCCTTCTAAATTCTAGATTCTATAGAATTTATCCTCATTTTGAAAATGGACTGGGGTAACTTCAACCCCAAAATAACACAGGGGTTAAGCTCATCTCATGAATGTGGAGGACTAGACTGAAAGTGTGGGAATCATGGAACATTCAGCACACCACGCCAGTAGAGGGTTTGGGGAATCGCTGTCCTGTGTGAATCTGTTTTTCTGCTGCTGTCTGCCTGTTCTCTTTCAGAGCCTCCTCATTCATCACAAAAGTCGCAAGGTTGAACAAACTAGGGCTCCAATTTCTTTTTCCAGGCAGAGCAAAATCCTTGTGCCCTCATGTAGTTCATTTGTCATTGAAACAACTTCACAGCATGCTGGGTCACTAAGCACAAAAATACTGCTGGAACTTTTTTTTTATTTAACCAGTTCAGTTCAGAGAATTTGTCCTTGATCAAATCAGTCTTTTTGAGATGGTGCAAGTAATAAAAAAATGGAGAACATTCATGAACCCATTTTAAGCCTTCTAGGGAGTTTTTCCTTGCCACTGTCCCGTCTAGCTTGCTCACTGGGGGCTTTGGGCTGGGATAATGTAAAGCGCTTTGAGACAATGTAATGTTATGAAAATGCGCTATACAAATAAAATTGAATTGAACTGAAAATTATGACGGAAATTATTCATCAATGAAGATTTAATGATAAATAAAAAAATATAATTCACGATGCCAAAAAACATGATAAAATGTATTGACATTTTTGCCAGCAAATAAAAATGTTGATCTAACCAGCTTAAACCCATAAATCATGCAGTTCTGCCTCTAAAGTCTGTCTGTAAACTCTTGATTTCTGTCCTGGACTTGGGCAAATTTTATTACTGGGAAAAATCACAGAAGCATTTTCAAGATTTGAAAATACCATCTGGAGACTTCTGAAAAATTAGATAACACCCAAGCATAGTCTGTGCCACAGTTGGTGTTAAGTAGACAAAAACGTACCAACATATAGATAAATTTCACATTTGATCCAAAATACAACAAGACTCAAGCCATGTGGCGCAGCAATAACAACGACAAATGTCGAGCGTGATGAAATGAATAGCAACAAATAGTTTATTGTTCTTTTAATGTGTTTGAAAAGTTCACTGTCAGGCACTGGGCATGCTAACATTATAGAAGAAATACATAATAGGCCTGCTTGCTAAAAACAAGGTGTAAACTGTGGTCAAGATCAGTACCGAAGTCCATAAATGAGTCAATTCTCTATGCTGGCCTGTAGGGTGGCAGATTGAAGGCTGCACCCACGATGTTGCCAGGACTCCACGATGCCACATTTCTGTGGGACTGAACCAGCACTCCAGCTCGGATAGTGTCCATCTTGGGCATGTGGAAAGGAAGGCACAGAGCATGGGTGGTCAGACTATGCATAGACACATTAATTGAATCACACAGTAGATCAAAAGGGCATGTACAGCAGAACCAGCAGCCATCGTCATGGCGTATAAGTGTTAAGTTACGGGTAGGGTAAGCCAAACTGAAGTAATAGGTCTTCAGTCGAAATTTAAAGACTGACACCAATTTGGCACACTAAACATGAGCTGGTAAACCATTCCACAATATAGAGGCTCTGTAGCAGAAGGCTTTACCTCCAACTGTTACTTTATTTACAATGACAAGGAAGCCTGTGTTTTGTGACCTGAGTGGGTGATGCGGCTTGTAAACATGAATTAGCTCTGTTAGGTAGGCAGGTGTTACGCTTTAAGTGCCTTATATGTCAGTTGGAAAACTGTGAAGTCAGTCCTGAACCTACCAGGACGCCAATGCAGGGAACTAAGAACAGGGGATATGTGTTCAAACTCCTTGCTCCTGGTGATGATTCGAGCTGCAGCATTATGTGGCAGGTACTAGTTTCTCAATGTCTTGAATAGTAAGAAATCGTCATTGTCTGGTGATGTTGCGTGCTGTCGGAATCATACCTTCAGTACTGCATCCATATGCAGTTTTAATGAGAGGCTTATATCTAAGGTGGTGCCTAAGTTATGGGCTGAGCTGCTGAGGGAGAACTTCAGCCCCTCAAAAGGCAGCGTGAACATTATAGCAAGCCAGTCCGTGCTTTTCCCTTCAGACACAAAACCTCCGAACCATTGTGAGTGAAAAAACATTTTGTCATCCAAGTCTAACTTCATTAAATCAATAAGATAAAGTCACAATAGATGAAGTACCATTAGGTGTAGCTGAAGTGTATATTTGAGTGTCATCAATATCAGATTCAAGTGTAATAGAATGTAATAGAATAGAATGTTGAAGTGTCAACAGCCACACTAAGGTCCAGCAGCATGAGCACAGTCATATTGCCAGCATCAGTTGCCATTGTTATGTCAAGTCTGACTCTAGATAAAGCAGTTTCAGTGCTGTGCCCCTGAAAGAAGCTTGACTGAAATATATTGAGTATGTTGTATGTGTCCAAGTCATCAGGATCATATTAGCTACCATTGGCAGAAAGGCACAAGACAATAAACAGTCAGTTTGTTTTCTCTTGTCATATACCTTTTCTCTTTTTTAGTTTTCCATTATTTGTGTGGGCTTACATTTAAATTACTGTGATGTCCAGCCCTTCCCTGCTGGTGTTTTCCTAGTGTCCCCCACAGGCAGGGCTGATTAGCAGCCACGCCTGCTGCTTGTTGAGCGTTACCTCGTGTTTGTGCCCTTTGTTAATCAACCACAGGTGCCCCGTGTTTACTCCTCCGTGTTCCTTTGTATAAAAGCTCCCCAGTCCTGTGCTCCCTTGTCGGGCATTGTAGTGTCGTAGTCTGTCCATTTTCGTGCTGCCTCCGTGAAAAATAAAGTCCCCTCACGGGGTTTCCCATTCCCGTCTGTCACTGCGTCCTTTATATTGGCATCATGCCTCGCCGTCAGGCCCGCAGTCATGACACTTACATTCTTAGTGTGACCCATGTCCTGTACTTCTGTCTGTAAGATACAGTAGGTTGTTTTAATTGTAATTTAGTGTGTAAAGAAGGATTTGGCAATGGATGCGAACATCTGATTGCACTGAAAAAAGACTCCAGAGTACTAGTTTTTATCCAAAACTGAACTTGTAGACATGATGGTGATTATATCTGTTGGAGGAACAGACCCACATAAGGTAGAATGAGTTCAGAATGTCATCCCCAAAAGAATTTTTGGTAACATTTCAGTAACTCCATGAATGCCATGTCTATAAGAATCAAAGGCATGACACATTATAACCATGTTTATTAAGCATTATGAATGCTTTATGAAGCTCTCTTCTACAATGCACAATAGATACCTTCATAATGCAGTGCAAAGCATCCTTAATTCTGATATCGACTTTTATAATGCAATATGAAGGTATCTATGGTGCACTATAGATACAAGTTTCATTGGAGCTTAAGTAGTATTATGATCAACAATATAATGCCTTATGACTGTCGATAGAAGATGCTGTAATGCTTTAATAATTGTTATACTGATCATTATAATGCATTATGAAGGCACCTATAGTTCATTATAGAGTAGAGCTTCATTGAAGCTTATGAATTATTATAAGCAACCCTATAATGCCTTATTAATAGAAAATGCTGTAATGCTTTATTAATTCTTATTCTGACCATTATAATGCATTTAGATTACAACTTTAAAAGATTAAAGTGTTACCAAATTTTAAAATTAGGGACAGGAAGATCAAGGATGGAGGAAAAAGGTAAAGGTGTGGAGGGGTGGCGTGGTCCATTGGGCCCAGGCCCGTCATCAGCATGGGCATTGCAGCACTACAGCTACAGCACGTCAGCCTACTTCTTAAGCACAAATTGTGTGAAAGAGCCCATATTTTCAGAGTACGGTTACTTGGAGTTTCCATATTACTCTGTGGTCATCGAGGCCTTTCGCACCCAGAGTTCACTTTTGAAAAGTAATAGGTTAACCTGTTTAATAATGTAATAAGTAATGTGACTATTTTGATTCTTCATTAATGTAATTTTTTACATTTGATTACTTGGGCAGTGTGGGCTTAGTGGGCTGTTACACTTACAGCTGTTACGTGTAGCTCAGTGGGTTAAGCCTCAATGCCTGTGATCAGAAGATTGCTGGTTTAAGCCTAGCCTTGGGACATCTGTGGGTCCTACAGCAAGGGCCGTAGCACACCGGGTGCTACAATGGGTGGCTACCCTTCACGGCCAGCTTGCTCTCACCTATAGAGAACGAGTTGGGGGAGGCAAAAAGAGAATTTCCCCGCAAGTATCAATAAAGTATCCATTATTATTTACTTTTCCAATAAATGTTATAATGCCCAGTGATGGGTTGGCGCCCCATCCTGGGTTGTTCCCTGCCTTGCGCCCGCAGCCTCCTGGATTGGTGCCGGACCCCCGTGACCCCAAATGGGATAAGCGGTTACAAAAAATGGATGGATGGATAAATGTTATAAACTGGGTGATAAAGCTGAAAAGACAAAACGGCTGTGCTGAGTCGAGTTTTCTGGAAATATGCCAAAAGAAGGGATTTCTGCACAGTGAAAAGATGCAAAAAATAAGGGTGCAGTCTTTCAGGTGCACACCTGACACTAAGTGCATCAAAATGAACTAAAAAGCATAGCAGCCACACAATGGATCAAAATAAACTGCAATATTTCGTATTTTAAAAGCACATTTCACAAACTTCCATTCACATTGGCCTGTTTGGTCCTTCACCAGCACGCTGACTCAAGTGGCCAAATATGAGAGCAACAGAATTTCACTGCTTAACAAACTGAAACAAATGCGAAAGTACAGTGGATCATATATTCTGAAGTATGTGTAAAAATAGTAAATCAAATAAAAAAGCAAAAGTAATGACACAATCAGGAAGATTGTTTAAATTGTAATTTAACTGAGAAAATTGCTTCCTTATTTGCACCACAGATTTTCTTTGCTAAAACATTCAACAATGGTACAAATCAACAATTCAACTGTAGGGGCAGCTCACTGCTTAATTAGATAACTTTAGAACATAGGTAAAAATGATAAAAGCGACTTTATCCTACCAATAACAAACATATTTAAAGGCATGTATTTCAACTGTTACAGTTTTTGCTATAGTCGATGGAAACAAACACATGAAATCATTTCTCCTGCATAATCTCTCATGTGTCAATAAGCCTATGCAAATTACTCAGCAGCACATCAAATGCATTCCTTTGCATATGTGACCTCATCACATATACTGTATTTTTAAAATACTGACCACAAAAGTATTTTGATACAGATTACTTAATCATTTTTATGAAGCTGATAAAATACAAATTACAAAGAATTTTGTATGAACTATTTTATATTTAGAAATGTATTATGAATGTATGTAGGCTCTTCGGAATTACTACACATCCCTGGCTGTGCTGTTCATCTTTTTCAGCTCATCAAATTACATCCAGATCTGATCATTACACACAGACATGTTGGAAGGATGAAGGGACGGTCCACGTGGTGGCTCAAACAAACAAAGGACTTTATTTTAAGTAGAAAAAAAACAAGATAAAAGGAATCACGAGGGGTCTAAAAACAGGCAGAGAGAAGGTACATACATCTAAAAGAGATCAGCCACAGGAACAACCACATACAACAGAGGAGCAAACACAATGACCAACTAAGGAACAGAATGGGGGCAGGCACTTACAGTAAATACACTGATAATGAAGGATACATGAGGCACAGGTGCAAACCATAACAACTAAACAAACACTAAAGACTAGAGAAATAAGACACAGGTAAGGGCAATTAACAAACCTACAACGTCAAACAGTAGGAGATAGTAAGAACATGGGTAAACAGAACATGAAACTTAACTAGATACAGGTAAGATGAGCTACAACCAAGGACACATAAACAAAGATCTACACTGAAATACAAGAATAAAGCCAGGAGTTCAATCCTCAGCCCTGGGCACGTGACAGCCCTGGGTAGCAGGGGAACACACTAGGACCTGTGAAGCACACAAGACTAGGGAAAAAACACAAAGTGGGATGGCCAGGGACACCTGCTGGCCAAACGGGGAGACAGACATGGCGGGGATGGATCCTAGCACTGATGGGAGGTGGGCGGCTGATTAAATGACATGAGCCGAAGAAAGTGGTGCAGAAATAGATGATTGAGACAGAGGAACTAGAAAGTACCATTTGTGAACTGGAGAACATGCAGGAATAAGGGCTTCTCTGTCAAACACCAAATTAATGGGTAGTAACCTGGGTGTGGAGTATAGGGCTACATCTGACTCAGAATTTTGTTGGTGGAATCAGATTCAACTCAGGGCTTTTCCCCCATATATAGTATCTGACAAACAGTTTATTGAGTCTGAGTGATGATGAGTCAGAGCACACTTGTATTTCAGGTTGAATCAAGCTCTTATAGCCAAATTTTTAAATTTGACTTTAAACAAAAAAATCACTATAATAACACGTCAGTTATATGTTCAAGTGAAATGTTAATAATTTTTTAAAATTATTAATAAAACACACCTTTTTAAAAACATTTGCAAATGTGTTTTTAATTGTAACACTTGCTGGAATTTTTGTTGTGATCCCCCTGATTTCGAGTGTAAATGGTATAACTACAGCTGCAACAAATACAAAATACACCAGTAGGAAAATGGTTAAGAACACAGAGCTGAAAGGAAATGGTCTGTTTGTGCTTGCTGGTCTTGGTTTGGGCCTGATGTTGTGCCCTGAAAAGCTATATCACCTTAATTTCAGATCATATCAGTGTATTTAAAATTTGTAGTACAGGAACCTGTGCCTCAGATAAACATGAAGTGTGTTCATGCATGATGGCCTTTGTTCTTGTAAGATGTAAATGACAGATTTACAACCAGGGATGTCTTGAGATTGGATTGGGAGTCGCTGGCATTTTTTTAATTGACCAATATCGACTTTATTGATAACAAACCGAATCCCGATCCTTTAAGTCAGCGGTCACATAGACATCGTAAATGCAGAACATCTGCTGTTATAAACGAAGAGAGAATGTGCTGCAGCTGAAATGTCTGCAGAGTGGACATATTTTAAATTGAAAAATTAAAGCAGTCCAACAGCCACTTGTAAGGTAATGTAATACGAGCATATTTCAAGGCAGTAGTAACAGAGCTGTGCTGAACACTACCAATAAGACACCACACCTAGAAAATAAACACTTAAGGGAATACCGTGACTTGCTGCTACTCCAATAATTAAAAATTGTTTTTTAGTTTTTTTTTTTCGTTTTTAATTTAGCTACTACACCACTTTTAAGTGGTATTTAGAGTTCTGTTGTTCTGTATGTTTGTTGTTTTACCAAAATGCTGCATAAATGTAATTCTGATTTTTATGTTGTGATGGTGAATGTTTATGTTAAGCTATTACACCACTTAAAAGTGAAATTTAGATTATATTACTAATTTTGAGTGTTCTAGTTTTACTATTAAAATGCCGAATTGAGAAAGCTATTTACAAAGATATCTTTGATTTTCTTTACTTTGTTATTTTGTAAATAAAAATATTAGCAATAAAAACACTTATTAAACATCCCATCTTGGCAGGAAATCAAGATAAAACATGAGAACATGCTTCAAAGTGGTGATGTTATTAGACAACATTCGTGACTGTAGTTTTCGGGGATTGTAAATACAATCACTGTTCTGTTATTTAACTGTTCCTTTACAGACCGGTGCAATATGCGCAAATGTTGGATGTTAGGGCCAAAATGGCATAACCCATTTTTTATACGTAAACCAATCATCTGAATCTGCTTTGTTTTCCAGCAGATATGATGCTGGGAAATGCATATACTTTCATTGAGTAAAACTGCTGTGTGCTGCATATGAATCTTTACAATATATGGCCGCCTCCAAATAACCATAAATGGTCAATGCAAATGAGCTGCATGTTTATATAATATGCAAATCAAGCCTTTCTGGTTGCAAGGTCTGACGATAGCGGTTGTAAAAAAAAACAAGAAGGGGAATGTTGAACAGTGCAAGTAAGGGGCATGACAAAATTTTATATCTGGAGGCCTAAGCACATATCACGAACAAGAAAATGTTTTGAAATACATTTTCTAACAAATTATCGCACATGTAAATATGGCACAGCTTTTTATAGCACTTTCGTACTACTTTGCACTTTCGGATTAGATGCCAAATTGCATTTTTTTGTCAGACTACATGTGCTTTGTGCAATGATAATAAAGTTGAGTCTTTAAAAGTGTGATAAACGGCAAATTCCATCAGCTTTACAAATTCCCCGAATAAAACAATGGTCGGGTTCAAAGATAGAAAGAAAATAATGACTTACTGCGCCCTGGTACAGTGTGACTGTAACTACTGGGGGCAAACCCAGAGCAGTAGGGAGGTACTGATGTGGTACATGAAACCACTGAATCATGATGTCAATGTCATGATAGTGCTACAGATGACTTGCGCACTAATAGAATAAAATGGCTTTCGATTGACAAAAGTAGCTTAACCCCTGTGTTATTTTTGGGCTTGACGTTACCCCAGTCCATTTTCAAAATGAGGATAAATTCTGTAGATTCTAAAATTTAGAATGGAAAAAGTAAAAATCACAAGGGTTAATTAGTACTCATTGCATTTTCTGATAGACATTATTGCTTCATCACTTACATCGTCTCCCAAATAAACATTTGTATCACCCTTTGACAATCGAAAGTGGTGACTGATTAATATATGATATGCTCTTCAGTCCACAACTTTATATATAACATGAATGCCATTTTTAGTCATTATTCAAACAAGCTGTTACCCTATTACCCATTTCCACCTTCTACATAATCCTTCCACATGCCTACAAATACTCATAACCCTCTGCATTTGTCACTATGCTGTGTGTATCTGTCGCACACACAAATCCATTTTAAACTTATTCTTTTCTGTAGAATTTTCAAATACACCTAAATGAACTTTAATTCCATTTTCTCCCTCTTCACAACCAGAACTCAATCACGTTTGTTTTTAAAGAAAAACAATCAGCTCAGTAAAGGCAAACAATCACCTACCCAGATGATACAAAATACTTAACTCCTACCTACAGTATTGTATGACCTGAGCTTGCTTCTTACCAGACCCTCATTTTTAGATCATTATTAAATGTAACAACACAGGCATCCATTTTTGAATAATAAAATACAATACAATCTTTTCTCCCAATTACCCTTCCACACTTTGATTTAGAATACTGGCTTACACTCCAAGCAGAAAATGACATTAATTTTTGATGCCTTCCTCACATCTCTGCACAGATCTGTCACACACCATGTCATGCTTGAAACCTAGGGACCTGCTCCATATCACACATCTTCTCCTTCACTCTGCAATCAGTCCGGTATACAAACCACCCCCTTCTGATTTGGGGGGTTGGATCCTGCACCCACTTTGTTTGCATGTTCTCCCCATGTCAGTGTACCTATACTGTGTGTTCCTTTCCTGTCCAAATACCTGTGATTAGGCAGAATGTTGTTCATACATTGTCTGTAGTGTCTGATTGTATACCTGTGTGTGTCACATACATAAATGCATATAAATACACTGCTTCTATATGAAAGTTTCTATATGAAACAACACTGTGTGCTAGTCAGGGGCGGACAGGGGGGATGTGTCCCCCCCAATATTGGCAGACCCCCCCCCCCTCCCTTTCCAAAAAATGAAAATGATTTAAGGCTGAACGATGTTGGGAAAAAAATCTAATTACGATATTTTGGGGTTTTGCGGGAACTTTTGCTGTTTAATGCATTTCTGTCATGATACAGATGCAAAAGCTAAGACGAATAAGATGACTCCACTGGTGCCAATGATGGGAACAACAATATCATGTAATGTAATAAAGGATTAAGACATGTCCTTTCAAAACCCGAACAGTGAATACAGATAACAGTGACTTTAACAGAGAAGCTAAACTTGGAAGAGTTATCTGTATTGGTTTTATTAACACTTTAAATTGTTCTTTGGGAATTACAAAGATGAGAAACTCAACTACAAAAAGTAGCTGTCATGTATTTGTGTATTGTAAGCATCTTTACGTCCAAAGCACAGTAAAAGCATAATTACTTCCCTTTTTTGCCAAGTATAAGAGAATAGAAAAGTTAGGAAATAAAATGAAAAACTGGATTTACAAAAGACTATTCATATGTAAAGTTGTTACAGTGTTGTGTAAAGCAGGTACTTACATTTATTAAACAATGTTACTTTGAATATCTCATTATGAGGATGGATCTCGATGACTCTCTGCAGCCACGCCCCTTTGCCCAGTCTACAACTGCCATGTATTGCGTTTCGGTAACTGATATTTAACCAGTAGAACAGGTTTTAGTCTTCGTGAAGAATTGTTGACCGTGTCCTACGGCTGAACATTCTTCTGTTCTGCTTTATTCCTCCTCAGCCCTGACTGATTCAGGAGCAGCTGGGAGCTTTATAGATCTAAACCTGGCTCGGCGTCTGTTTCTCCCTCTATACCCAATGGAAACATTGTTAAACATCTGCGCACTTGACAAGTTCGCATTGGGCAAAGGATACATCACACACTACATGGCACCAGTATGTCTCCCAGTAGGTTTGTTTCATTTGGAACAAATTCAGGTCTTTCTGACCTGATCTCCTTAGGATCCCATTGTGTGCATCAGTCATTCCTGGCTGGTCTGTCACAATCCCCAAATCACTTGGAGTACAGGGAAGCTATTCTCTGGAGTCTCCTATTCTTCAAACCCTGCCTGCATTTACCCGTCCAAGCCACTTTGGTGGACAGCCCCAACCCTACTATTGACACAACCGTTCCACCCAAGTATGCTGACTTCAGGGATGTGCTCAGTAAGGAAAATGGGAATCTGCTTCCAAGAGAACCATTGCCTAAGGGTCATGTTTA
This sequence comes from Mormyrus iriodes, assembly GCA_011763525.2. Classification (NCBI taxonomy): domain Eukaryota; kingdom Metazoa; phylum Chordata; class Actinopteri; order Osteoglossiformes; family Mormyridae; genus Mormyrus; species Mormyrus iriodes. Next base: position 13,891 of record JAAGVU020028702.1, read on the forward strand.
TCCCCAGACTTAATCCAAAGCATAGGTAATGGAAAGATATGTGGAGGATGTTCTGCAGTCAGGATTTATTAGACCATCCACCTGACTTGTAGTGTCAGGTTTTAGTTTGTGGAGAAAAAGGAGAGGATATCCAATTTTCCTCTACGCCTTATATCAACTAAAAAAGGTATGCACCACGTTTCCTCAATAAATTGGATTTGAGAAGTGCGTATAACCGGATTGTAAGGGTGATGAGTGGGAGAAGGGGGATGAGTGGGAGAAGAGGGATGAGTGGGAGACTGTTAGATTATAACATATTACATTATAACATAACATTAATATTTTTTTGATACTTTATTGATCCCCGGGAGGAATTTGTCTTTTACACCTCCCCCTCTGCAAAAAAAAGCAAGCTGGCCACAAAGGGCAGCTACCCGTAGCAGTGCCCAGAGAGCTGGGGGTTAAGGGCCTTGCTCAAGGACCTGCAGATGTGCTAAGGCCAGACTCGAACCACCAACCTTCCAATTACAGACCCAGAGGCTTAGCCCACTGAGCCGCACGCTGCCCCCAATAATGATGTTGTAATCACCAGTAATGTATGTATGTTGAAAAGTAACCCATCTACACTATCACTGCAGTATTTGCTTGTATTTCCCAGACTGCTGAGGAATCCATATGGCTCTGGGATTGGTCTGCAACCAATGCTTTGTTTGTTAAGACAATAACTCAAAAACTGGTTGATGGATCCTTTTCAAACTTGGCAGAGGCATTATATGGGTGATGAACTGGAACTGATTAAATTCTGAGACAGATTCATGTAGTGATAACAAAGAAAAGGCAATTCTGACACTTGATACCACTAAGATGATAACTGAAAAAGTTTTTGACAGATCTTTTTCAAACTTTGAGGGGGCATTGTATGGGTGCTTATCTGGAACTGATTAAAAAATGTAATTATACTGAAATAGCTTATTGCAGCAAGGGGAAGGGTGAAAGCAGACAACATTTGACCTTGTGAATATGATGCAAAAAAATATTCAATGGATCTTATTATTGCTTCACAAAAGTATTATATGGAAGATCTACACATGATTTCATTTTCAGACAAAATTGCTCAAAAATGAAGCAGCAGTGCTGTGTGGCAGCAAAGGAAGGTGACAGCAGCTGTATAAGAGACTTGGTCTGGTGAACACAGTAATTCTAAAAGTATTGTATAGATCTTTTTCAAAGATTGCAGGCACATTCAGTCCAGTAGACTCATATCACAAGGAAACATGAGGAGGTTCCAATACAACTGTGGTATGGAGTTACACAATACAAAGAGAAATGCAACGATAAGGCAAGGATCATACACAAACACAGGTAAGGGTTCACACAACAATCGGGTACACACTGCAGCTATTTACAATGACAGCATACAAGGGCTATTTACACTCGCACAGTGCATGCCAGAAGATGTTAATACCTCTGGTAGCAGAAGACAGCTCACTGACGTTACATAACAACAACATTTAGAACATGAGTTTAGCCATCAGGCCAGACAAATCACTTTACCAATTTTCGTTGTTGTTTTGTGGGCAAAAGTAAGAGTTAGAGTTTGCACCCATATCATATATTGTGTGATTGCCCAGTATTGAAAAATAAAATGCTTTATCTCATTTTGAACCAATATGGGACACGATTTGTGTCATAGATTTGTGATCGATCCCCTCCCCCCAGTAAATTTTATCATCATTGACCTGGAGAGGTGGGGTAACCTCCCTTATTTCTTAATATTGAAAGTGGCAACACTAATGAGGATTAATAGTTTATCAACAATGGCATGAGTCTCCAGTTAGCCAAACCCAACCACACAGTGAAGAAAAACCATGAGATTCTGAAAAGGCTGATTAAGTAAGGATGAAGACATTGCAAGCCATGCAATATACATTTTGAAATGCATGGCTGTGGTAGCATAGAATGCACTAGTAGGTTAATGTATACCAGTTATTGAAAATGGAAGGAGAGAGCAGTAATTTACACATTGGATCGCTTAGTGTTTAAAGGTGGCATCAAATGAAAATCTGACTTTACCTCAGCATAGTTGAAAAAAGAGAGCTCGGTACATGGCTGCGACATACCATAAATCTCAAAGACTGTTGTTCCCCTTTTCAAATGTAACCCACAAATATGTAAAAAAGGTAGTGAAACAGGCGGTTTTGAAATTCCTAGACTGTTACGTAACAGTCTTAACCACGCCCCCAAACTTAACATCTGCCAGCCCATTTCAAGCTCAATGGACAGGCGCATTCGGACTGCAGTCTGCAGCTATTGTGAATAACAAAGCGGAGGACAACAGTGAAAATGGTAGGCTGTATGCATAAGTGTACTGTTCGAGGCTGTGACAGGAATTTCAGCACTTTTCATACCCTTCCCAAGGAATCGAAATGTCAACAGGCATGGTTGATGTTCATCAGGTAAATTCAACAGGTAAGTCAGAGGTACGTTTCCCAAAAGCTCCTGTTAGCAACTTACATAGTTGGAACTGTTCAGCAGCATGGATCTAACTATGTAAGTTGCTAACATTGCTAGCAACTATGCTTTTGGGAAAACGTATCCCAGTTTAGCAGGGGAGTAGTAAACAACATTACGAAGTCTGTGATACTGACATTGACAAGAGTCTTCTGTACTTCCTGTAGCCTACTTTTGGTTAGCTAAATACTAATCAATAATGCAGTTCAAAATAAAAAATGAAACAAATTTTCAAACTCGTTACTCACAGCACATTTACAAGCGGCTCAGATTGCTGTTTGGGTTTCTTGATAAAACTTGCATGAAGAGCAAGCATTGTAAAATCATTTCTTGTGTGAGATTAAAAATAATTTCGATGTTCTTTTAACAATGCTGAAAACAAAGTTATGGCTATGCTAACATTGTGGCTAGGCTGAAGTGGGACTATTACAGTAATATATGGCAAATTGTTCCAGATAACATTAAATGACAAAACTTACCACTCAGAAGTGTTCATTTTCAATCTCCAAGCAACTGACTGTTCCTCAACATCCGATTCCTCTTCTGATACAGGCTCAAACATATGCGGTTGGATGCCTAAGCACTTCATGTTTCACTTAACCTGTAGTTATCTGTGTTGGTTCTGTATGAGCCATCACAGTGCCTCACTGTAAATCAGCTAATCAGTGCAGAACTCACGAACACATTAATGAGCTTACCAAATAAGGGAAAATAGCCTGTTTCTTTCTAGAACCACATAATAGGGTTGTATATTGTCCTGTAAAACCACTTCTGTTGTTGTTTTTCTATTGATGTTTTTTTGACCAAATCAAGTTCCTTCTATATACCTTCTATATAGCACAACTTGAAAAAGAAGCATTCTATGGCACCTTTAAATGTTGATATCTTAGGATATAGAATTTACTTCACTTGACTATTACAATGTAAGGTTTGTAGCTACAATTTGGAGAGTAAAGTATCCCATACACTTTATATTATCATTATGGAAATTGCACATACTGGTAATTGTAATTATAATCGTACTATTGTGTCACCTCTGCCCATCTTCCCCGTTGCCATGGCTTTGGACCTGAGTGTTTACCTCTCCCAGCTGGCAGAAATCAGGGGCAAATTACAGCCTGTTTAAGCTCCGAGAGTTTCCACATTTTTTGCTCATTTATGAGTATTCTGTGCTTGCGACTCTGTGTGCTGTGCTTTGTGCCATTATGCTCTCTGTCCTTGCCTATAACTGTGATCTTGGTGTTTTTGTTGTGCCTAGTTTCGCTTATCTCATTTGGGCTAGCTCCTTGCTCTGTACCTTCTGTAATGCTGCCTGGCTCGATTGTCTTTGACCTATGTCTATATTTGAGTTGCAGGCAGTTAGTCTTGCTTTTTTGTGTTCTAGCTATTATTGTTTCCTTGATTTTTAATCCCAGGTACAGTTGCATCTTGGCTCCTGACTCCCTTCCATGCTGTAACTTTAATGGTAATTTTAATAATTGCAGTAACTTGTAATATTATAGCATTGAAGCAGGGTAATCCAGAGCTGGAAGAGATGCTACTGCTTTGGGCAGAGTGCATAGTTTTATTCTAAAGTTTTTGCTCTTTGCTCACCCGTTTATGCAGCTTAATGAACTACTGCATCCTGTACCCGAGTTATGTGTGCTGATGGCTGGGATTATGCAAAAACATCTCAAGGAAAAAAATTGTCAGGTTGGCACCCATCTGACCCTGCCTTTCGTGACTCCTTCCCATTTGGCCAGCAGGTGTTGCTGGCCATCCTGTCCTCCTTGCTGTCTCTTGCCTTTCAGGCCCTAAGTCCCTAGTGTATTTTCCCTGTTGCTGAACTGCAGCATAGCTCAGTGGGTTGTGCATGTGGCTTAGAGGCTATTACCGTCCTGTTATGGGTTCAAGGCTGCCTCCACACTAATGCCATCTGTGTAATTGCTTACTTGGTTTTCTGTTCTGTAGAATATTCTAACAAAACACTCTTAGTTTCCCTGTCTTAGGTTTGCCCTCCTTTTGCTCTGGTTTCATACTTTTATTTCATTTATTTTTTTCCTAGTTCAGTATTTCCCTGTGTTTCTTTAGTCCTAGGATTGTAGTTCCTTGCTTGTTAAGTTTCTCCAACTGATTCTTGCTACCCTATGTTCTTGTTGATTGGTTGGTCGTCATGGTAATGTCACTCCTGCTCCCTCGTTAGCCAATTATCAGTTTGTATTTAAGTGCCTGTGTCTGCCAAGTTCTTTAGTTATCGTGCGTGCGTGCGTGCGTGCGTGCGTGCGTGCGTGCGTGCGTGCGTGCGTGCGTGCGTGCGTGCGTGCGTGCGTTTGTTTTTTCTTCTCCTCTTGTTTAGTTCTGACCCCTTGGTGTTTAGTTTTGTTAATAAATGCCACCTTTTTCCCTGCC
>JAAGVU020028703.1:0-21770 GCA_011763525.2 Mormyrus iriodes
GTTTTCCATTATCTCTATTGTACTAACAGGCTAAGATATATCTCACTAGACTTCAAACATAAACACAACTATTTCCAGTGATGTGTACCTGGCCTTAGAATAGAAGCCTCAACATTCTAAAGTATACTATAGTTTCACAACCATTCAACACTGTATGTTGGAATTGATATTGGGGAAAAATTAACAGGTGTGACAAATGATCAGTTTAAATCCAGTGTAACTACACAAGTGAATAATGAGGACACATTTCAGACTACACACCTGTTTAATGGGAACCTCAATGTAACTGGACTCATGGAGAGTGTAACTGCAATACCACTGACTCTGACTAGAGGCACTATCCTGCACACACTTTTTCTGGGCGAGGCACACACTTTGGGAACAAAAATCTGAAATTTTTAGGGACTGGTGAAATTTTTGGATTAATTACCATTTTTAGACTTTTAACAGTCATGAAATAGCTAAAACAATTGGGAACCAGAGTGTTTGTCCCCAGTTCTCTCTCACAGGCGCACGCACACACCCCTGCCTCCCTCCCTGCCTCTTCGGGAAACTGAAGACGGGCCTGGTGCTCGGCCGGCCCACCCAGGCCATCACCATTTGTAACCCCTGGGAACTGCGGGAGCCAAAAACATGGGCCTTAGATCCCTGGGGGCCCATTCCAATTCCTGGTGAGGACCTCCCTCCAGTCCTATTTCCCCTAGGCAGGAGAGGAGATCAGGGGCCCGGACAGGCTCGAGCCCACGGGGAAGGTGATGGCCGCAGACAGGCAGGTAAGAGCCGTCCAGGATCGGCTCAACAGGACCCTCGGGCCACAGGATCAGCTCCGCCTCTCCGGTGCTGGGGTTAGGCCGAGCCACGGCTGCCCTTTTTCAGGCAGCGACAATCTGTCGCATCCTCTTGGAGGCCGACCCTCTCCTGTGGCAGGGAGATGGGTTTCACTGCCACGAAGTCCCAGGCCAGCGCCTGGAACATCACCTGCAGGTCAGGGGTGTCTGGGACCTCAGGGCTGCCCCACAGCCTCCAGAACAACCCCTGGAGGGTAAAGAACTACTGGGAGAGGTCTGGGGAGCACTTGGGGGGGGGGGGTGTCACCGGTACCAGCCTCCATGTTTCTAGAACCCCACTCATCATTGTCCAGCTTTGGCCCCTGCTGTTGGCCTCGGATGGACTCAGACAGGCTCCATCCTCCTGATAGTTGGGACCCCCTTGGACTCCGACCAGTAGAGGCAGGGGTCCATCAGGTGCATGTTCCCAGGGACCAACCTCGGGACAAACAGGTCCAGCTCCATCACGGAGAAAGCTGGGGGGGGTTGTGGCGGAGCTGGTGACGTTGGTCAGCCATTCTGTCACACTCACAGGGCCAATGGTGAGCCAAGACACAGGTGGAAGGGATTCAGCCAAGAACCAAATCGGTTTTGCCAAGGGAACCCCGTGTGGGCACTTTATCGGGACTAGGGGTGCATACATACAAAACGACAGGCTACAGTGACCGACAAGGAAACACAGGACACGGGAAGTCATATACAGAGGAACACATAGGAATAAACGAGGGTCACCTGTGGCTGATTAACAAGGGGCAAGAACATGAGGTAACATCAACGAGCAGCAGGCGTGGCTGATTAGCAGCCTCGCCTGTGGGAAACACCAGGAAAAGACTGGTAGGGCAGGACTGGACATGACAGTCTTTTTGGCCATCCTGTGAAGACAGAAATAATATAAGAGAAATAATTAGATTTATTTTATTGCTTTACTAGCTGTTCCCTAAATTATTAAGTGACTGAATGAGCTGTTCCAATTGTAACAAATTTTAGAGAAGTATACTATACTATACTAGAAATTTAGAATGAAAAGTTGCAATTTATGCAAATGCAGCCATTTCACCAGTTTCAAAGAACAGTTTAGAAATTAATATGTAAATAAGTAACTCATTACATGCATGCATGTGCATCTAGGGAAAATGATTAGCATTTTATTTAATTTGGAATATAAAGCATAGCTGTTTACAGTAATAAACTGAGAGTCAGTTGGATCATTCAATTTACTACCACTGTAACCAAGTTGAAACAATAACTCTTGAAAATGGCTGGAATTGCAAAACTAAGTTTTCGTGTGAACAACAGACTGGATAGGAGGTGAAGAACATGAAAAATATGCATGAAAAACAATTTAAATAAAACTTCCCTACCTGATATATCACATACTAAATACATTACAAAAAATTCATACAAAATACATTAACATTCCACTTACAAAGATAAGCCACCTGATGATCGTATTGCCCTGTTAATTCACTGGGAGTTGAAAGTAAGCTGCTTTCTAAAATTTTAGCTAGGAGACTGGAGGGTCCCTTGCTAAGTCTAATAAATATGGATCAAACTGGATTCATTCGGGATCGATTTTTGGCGTTTAATGTCTGAAAGCTTTTAAATGTAATTCAGTTTTCAAACCAGACGAGAGGTAGATCGCTTGCTGTGTCATTGGGTGCCGAGAAAGCTTTTGACAGGGTAGAGTGGTGCTATTTATTTTATGTCTTGCACAAGTTTGGACTGGGAGGCAACTTTCTCAAGTGGATGCAAATTATTTACTATTCACCCATGCCAGTGTCATTACTAATGGCCTGTGCTCAGAGCCCTCTGCTCTCGTTAGAGGGACTAGGCAGGGCTGTCCTCTCAGCACATTGGGTTTTGCGATTGTACTGGAACCATTGGCGGCTGCTAGGAGCATGCATAATGACATTGATGGTGTTATTATTGCGGGAACTACACACAAAATTGCGCTTAAGGCTGATGACAGCAGTTATTTTTTTCTTCTCCTGAAGTATCTATTCCAGCTTTCATTTCAACTCTGGAAGAATTCTGCCATATATCTGGTTAAAATAGTTAGTAACTGTGGGGCGCCAAGTGTCAAGCGCTCATTTTCGCGCACAAAATACATTCTGTGTCACAAAATGCATTATTTAATGACAAAATCAAGTAATGCCTTGCCGCATTTTCTCCACAGAAGCGTAAACACTTCACTTTCTTTCGTGCACAGAAATCAAAAGGAATGTTTCCTATTGTGCACGGAATTAATATCAGCACTTTGCATTTCGTGAACAGAAGAAAGTCATTTTGTGGTTGAAATACATTGTGTGAATTAAAGAAAGTCATTTCATGGATGAAATGCACTTCGCGGATGATAGTCATTTTGTGGACAAAACTGAATCATGAAATGCATTTCGTCTTTTGCTGAGTCACGAAAGGCACCACGAAATGCATTTCGTCTTTTGCTGACTCATGAAAGGTACCACAAAATGTATTCCGTCTTTTACTGTGCAGTTTATGCTTTTTATACAGTATAAACCTCGCAGCCTACCTGCACCAGCTTTGATCAACATTGAGTAATCACTAGCTAATTAGGAGCATAACAAGAATGACCAGCGACTGTCCTGCCATGGCTGTCCCCCTGAACACTGCGGACCAGGTCCAGTAACTGCAGCTCCATCAGCAGTTCACGACACCGGCAATTCTGCAAGGACCCGCAGACCGCCTGTGCCTCCTTGTATTAATCCATTCATATTCAGTGTTGGGGAGTAACGAGTTACATGTAACGGCGTTACGTAATTTAATTACAAAAAAAATCTAATTGTAATCTGTTACAGTTACTAGAGAAAAAAGTTTAATTAAATTACAGTTACTTATGGAATTCATGATTACAATTTTAGTTACATCATAAGATTGTATGCAAAACCTTGCTAATATCTTTAATAACAGTGTTTTTATTGCAAAAGTTTGAAACTGTTCGATGCTTCTGATTGGTTATCCTGTCGCGTCTACATTTACAGCGCCAATTCTGCTAATTAACTTGCCTGAGCAGGCTGAGTTTCTGTTGCAGGCAGTGGCAGACAAGGAAAGGAATGCATTCCATTGCTGGAAATATAAAAAACATTTCCGATACATTACTGAAAAAGGCACAAATTTAACTGTGCAATGCAGTGGGTATTTACCGGCTGTAAAGATGTTGCCGACATCTAAACAGTCCATGTTCAACCTGAGGAAACATCTAGAGGTAAGTGCAGCTTACTGTAACTGTAAACAGTCATATTAAACAAAGCAGGGAAGACATGCCTACCTTCAGCGTGCCACACCATGCTTCTAAAGTATAATGCCCCGTACACACTATGTGGTTTCAGCAATCTTATAAAATCATTACCGATCACACTGTGCGATACGGATCTAATAATCTTGGCAATGACAGGTATGCAGACTGTACGACGACAACACCAGCTCAATCATAAGATACGGCGCATTGGACAACAAAACAAAATGTAAACAATGACAGCATGTGTAAGCACTGACAGCATGCGTAAACACCACAATGAATCGCGAAGTGTGTACCGCGCTTTAAAGCCACACTGGCACTTCTGATCCCGTTGACAGAAAATGTGCCGTCCTCCTTCAATATGCTAAGGTTATTGGTAATTTATGTTAGGTCTGATATTAGCACTCCTGACATGCTATGTCGTATTGAGTTTTGAAAATTCACTAACTAGCTAACCCCTGGGTGATGCAGCCTTACCACTCTGCTAACCTATTTTATTTTACAGGCCTGCGAAGACACTGTTTTAGGCTACTCCGTGATTTGTGATTGAAAAATTTTCTTAAACAGAGTAAGTGATTACACAATCAGCTGAAATTTCATATCCTGTCTGATTCAAGAACTGTTCAGATCAGAAGTAAAATGGATCCATTTATTTTCGCAAGTATATAAAATGTTTGTATCATAATGTAATCCTGAAGCGTCACGGAGTGGTCAAACTATGAGTGATTTATCTTTTGACTGCCAAAAAAGTTTACATTATGAACACACATTAGAATTTAATAACTGAAGGCTGAGTTTTAACAATTTTCTGGCATATTAGGTATATTTTATGTAACATTAATGTTATGACTTGTTACACTGAGGGAATCTGGGTTTTCACTGAGTATGAAGCGAGGATCTATTCTTACCGGTTGTTTAAAATCATTATTAGGCCTATATGGTATGTTTGGTATGTTTTCCCTACACATACAAACATAATGCAGATTGCTACTATTTTTAAAATATTCTGTCCTGTTTTGTAATCAGTTGGATATTAATGTAAAGAAGACAAGAAAAATGTTTTTATTGCAGAATAGTAATCTATGATTGTAATCCATTTTTAATCCATTTTTTCAGAGGAAACATCAAAGGATTCTACTGATGCAAGGCACATCGAGTCCGTCTGATACACAGGAAGATTAACTGGCTAGTATTTCTTCCCAAGTGGCTTCTCAACCCCCTTTGAAGCAAGCAAGGATAGTGGCAGGGTTCAGTGTGTCACAGGAACTTGTGAACAAATTAGTCTTCGATTTTGTGGTTGATGATGTACAGTGCTTTTCAGTGGTGGAGCAGCCGTCATTCCGAAAGCTGATTGAGGGTCTCAGTGGCGGGAAAAAAAACATGTGGAAAAACCCTTATGCAGCGCATTGATAGGGAGTTTTCAACTATGAAAGAATCTATAACCTCCAAGCTCATTAATGTGGACACTGTCTGCAAAACAGCAGACATTTGGTCAGCATAAAATCGCAGGTTCTTTGGAGTGACATGTCATTGGCTTGACACAGACACACTAGAGAGACATTCTGCAGCTTTGGTGGGCACCTGCTTTAAAGGTCGACACACCTATGACAGTTGCAGCAAAACTAAATGAAATTCATGCAGAGTACAAGATTCAAACCAAAGTCAGATCCACTGTAACTGACAATGGAAGTAATTTTGTAAAGGCATTCCGTGAATTTGGTGTAAGTGAGGAGGAGTCAGATGATCACAGTGATGGAGTGACATGTTTAGATGTCAGTAGTATTCTTCAGGAAGAGGGAGACGTAGAGCAGTTTTTTCTTCCACAACACCAGCGCTGTGCTGCTCATATGTTAAATCTAATTTCCACCAATGAGGTTCACAAAGCAGGAACGAACGGGCCATCACGTAAGCTATATAGAAGTGCCATGGCTAAGTGCTCATCTATCTGGACCAAAGCACATGGATCTTCGTTGGCCTCAGAGGCAATTCAGGAGATTGCCAACATGCAGTTCACCATCCCATCAGTCACAAGATGGAACTCGGAATTCAGGGCAATCACAAAAGTTGTAGGGTTCTCGGAAGAGAAACTGAGGGATATCTGTGATAAGCTTGGTGTCCCAATGCTTCGCATTCCTACAAGAGTATACTGAGGTTCTACAGCCTTTAGCTGTTGCCATTGACATTCTCCAGGGCGAGACCAAATGTTACTTAGGATTTGTCATCCCTACTTTGCTGAGCCTCAAGACAAAGCTGTCTGAAAAGCTGCCTCATCTCATTTATACTGCACACATCATCACAACTATTACTGAAGCTATAGAAGAGCAGTTTGGATAAGTGTTAGCCAGTCATGAAGCACAGATGGCAACCACAACCCTGCCAAAGTTCAGTTTATGTTGGATTAGCCCTGAGAAGAGAGATGACATGAGAAAAATGCTGCTGCAGGAAGCTATTACTCTGGAACAACAACAGAGTCCAGTTGCAATGAGAGATCATGACACTGCTAAATCTGATAACTCAGATGAAAACTTTTTTGTCTTTGAAAATGCCAAATCTTCATCTGGCAGCACAGCTCACAATGAGGTCAGGAAGTACTTAAAGGATTCAGATAATACCATGAACTCTCTTCAGGCATTTCCCAGTCTTAAGAAGATTTTTGTCAAGTACAACACCACATTGCCCTCTAGTGCTCCAGTGGAGCGTCTGTTTAGCCATGGAGGCAATCTTTTGACGCCATATCGAAACAGAATGACTGATAATCACATGGAAAAGGTCCTTCTGCTCCGTTACAATAGACAGCACTATCCCGATCTAATCCACAATGACTGATGCATGATGTTGGACACCTAGTACCTTTATCTGTCGCTCGATCGTCCGGTTTGATTTTTGACTGAAATGGAGCACACTGAATACTCTGATTAAATTTTTTGGTTGTGAAATTTTAGATACAAATGTTTTAAGGTTTTTCTTTGTCTTTGTACAAAGCTTTTCAGTTGGAGCACAGTGTCCACAGTTCTATGCCCAAATTGCATTGACTGTTGTAGATGCAAATCTTTCATTAAATTTCTTTGTCTTGACACTAAGCTACAGTGTCCACAGTTCTGTTTCAATTATTGGCAGAAAGAGAACACACAGACAATCTCACAATAATAGACAGCCACTTATTCAATGCTGTTGAATGTTTAATATTTTATTTAGCAGTGTTGTTGATTTTATAAAAAAGTAATGACTTTATAACTGTATGATCTTACAGTAAAACGACGCCTGAAATCTGACCTTGTGCTGGCTGTTATTATCTTTATTGAACTGATCAATTATAATCATGTTAATTAATGTATTGAAAGGAGTTTGACAGTAGTCAGTGTTTAGTACTGCTGTAAGGTAAACACTGCCAGGTTACAAAATTTCAAAATGGTTAACGGTTGAGAATATTCATTCATAATTTAGAAAAGAAATCAAAAAGTAATCAAATGTAATTAGTTACATTACTTTCATATAGTAATTGAAATAGTTACAGTACTATTACATTTTAAATAGAGTAACTTGTACTTGTAACGAATTACATTTCCAAAGTAATGTTCCCAACACTGTTCATATTCACCATTTTATTGTTGCGTTACACACGCAGGCTACCCAGTGTGTCTGATCTGAACTATTGGAGACAGTGTTATTCAGGGGAAAATGGCATGGTAACATAGTAGGGAATCAGCGCCGAGATCTTTCATTGGGTTTTCTTAAACCTATAAAAAATATACTGAAAAAAATAGTGACACTAATGAATACATACAACAGTAAAAGTATGAGCCCAGGAGGTTTTTTATTTTTAGTGTATTTAAAAACAAGTTAAACATAATTACACAAGTCTGAGAAATCAAAGCAGCACTCCACCTTCTGGTCATTAGAAGGTACTACTCCCCCCACGGGCGCACACCTACTACGTACCTCTCCTGACTCAAAAAAAGACACAATGCATTTCGTGACACAGTAAAAGACGGAATACATTTTGTGGTGCCTTTCGTGAGTCAGCAAAAGACGAAATGCATTTCGTGATTCAGTTTCGTCCACAAAATGACTGTATCATCCGCAAAATGCATTTCGTCCACGAAATGACTTTCTTTAATTCACGCAAAGCATTTCATCCACGAAATGACTTTCTTCTGTTCACGAAATGCAAAGTGCTGATATTAATTCCATGCACAAAAGGAAACATTCCTTTTGATTTCTGTGCACAAAAGAAAGTGAAGTGTTTACGCTTTCGTGGACAAAATGCGGCAAGGCATTACTTGATTTCGTCATTAAATAATGCATTTTGTGACACAGAATGTATTTTGTGCACGAAAATGAGCGCTTGACACTTGGCGCCCCATAAGTAACATCGTGGAGACATTTGATTAATTCGTTTCCTCATTTTGCTTAAATCGTGGTCACATTTTATTAATTCTTTCCAAAATATATTAAAACGTGGGCACATTATACTACATAGCCTGCTTATTGTCTAATGCATCATGAGATATATATTTTTTATCATTATGTAATGAGCGGGGTTCCGCACGAAAGCCATCTGCTTGTTAAGTCGTGTGTCACTGCTGATCTCGTTAATGTTCATTCTCACAACATCAGATTCATTTTACGGACTGCTTGTGAGCACTCTCCACCAGCCCATAATCGGATATTCAGCCAGATATTCCGATTTTGGATTCTTTTTGTTCTTCATCTATTTAATTTACGTTCTGCATAGCACCTGCACTTGTGTCTGAGTGCATGTTTATGGGTCTCATTAAGTATCCCAGTCACGGTGGTTTGATTACATAGAGTATTAATATCTGAGAGGGCGGAGTGTAAAGGAGGGAATGTGGACAGAGGGGATGGAAATGCCCTTTTTTTTCATGTTATCACCCTTGCTTTTGCATATATTAGAACTGCTGTGGCAGGGGCGCCGTAAAAGAGGGGTGGAGTTAGGACGATTCCACGGGCCCCTGACTGACAGCACAATTGGATTGATCTGGATTGGGGGCCTAATATGATATGCTTTCAAGGCGTTCAAAATCTCTAGCAGTGCCCCTGTGCCCTGGTAAGCCATTACAATGTGCAATGCATATCCATTTCCCCATTTAAAGGGGGCCTATTATGCTTTTTTCCACTGCTCATAATTTTATTTTTGGGGTCTAATATTTACATGAATTACTTCAAATTACTTCAATTTTCTAAAAACACATTTTTCTCATACTGTTCATAATCTCTACACTGAATCTATAACTCTGTCTGAAACACTTCGTTGGACCTTTAAGCCCCACCCCTGATGAGCCCAGTGTACTCTGATTGGTCAGCCTGCCCTACACGTTCTGCCCCTGCCCTACAGTCTGCAGACAGATCCTTGCAGGTAGGTGACAAATAAGGATCGTGTTACAAGGTGACCTCACAATGTCTCAGAAGTAAGGGCTGTGTCAGGCAGGCGTTGAAGGTGTGAATGAGGTGCGTCAGGCAGGTTAGTGAAGAGTGGTTTCTTTGGTTAGAGTTACTCCCTTTGGAGTGTACTTTGAGCCTTAAGACTCTGCAGATCATTTAGATGCATGCAAATCTACATAACACATTAAAGGAAAGGGGAAAACTGGAAAAGCACAATGTGTCCTCTATAATATCCTGCCCCTATCATCTTAGCTTGATCAAGCCAATGTCTAGTTAACCACAGACCGCAGTACCTCCCAGCACCTGGAGGGGGCACGCTCTCAGTTGGATCTCCAGAACAAAGAGCTGAAGCTGAAGCTGCAAGAGCTGGAGAATTCAATCAAGGGTAAGTAAATGGCTGCCATCACCTCCTTGGAGGTCAAGCTCGCCCAGCTGGAGGAGCAGCTGGACGTGGAGACCCGGTGAGAGCTTAATGTAGTGTTACATTGGCACTGAGATGCCTAGAAATTATTTATTTTTACATATACTCATTTTATCTTACTTTTTCATGCAGTTGAGAGGGAAGAGCCACATGTGTGCTCCCTGGGATTTTAAACCCATGACATTTGTGATGCTGGTGACCCATTTGTTTATTATTTTTTAATATATATTTCTGTTTTAGGTGCGACTTGCCATTCCAGTTCTGTGAAATTGCTCGACCAGGAGTAGAGAGCGACGAGGAAGCAGAGGCCAAGAATGAACCCTTACTGTTGGGTTCTGGTTTGCCTTCAACATGGTCATCTGGCTCCCCCTGCTGGCTGCTGCGATGACCTGCATGCATGATCCCACACACATTCGAACCTGAGGCGCACTCATGAATCTGACAACCAGACCTAAAATACTGTAACACGTACATTGATTTACAGACACAACACTGTAATACACCTATTGTATAATCCCTGTTCCCAAGCTCTGCTATACTCTTTGACAATCTATCCCATCTGCTCTGTGGCCAGATGTTCCGGATTTACTGGGGCAGCCTATGCTTCCCGGTGTCCGAAGAAATAACTGAAATATAACGTTATGTTCCGGTTTGACATTCTAATGAAGTGTTAATGTGCAGCAAACACAGCTCAGCTGACACATACATCTAAATAAATACTAATCACACAAAACATAGAAAGAAAAGAAAACACCCAATATTGATTCGTACAGCTGTCGGTAACAGCCGACCAACCAGGAGTGATCCTCTATACTGCCAGGCAGTGCCAGCCTTAAGGCGTTTCGGTATGCCAAGGAGAGAACATACGAAGGAGATGGAGACGCTAATCCACATCCAATTAACCATGCCGAAGAGAAAATGCATTTTTAATTAGGGGCTGCCGCAACTGTTTGATTTTCGCAAACCAGTACCGCAACAGTGAGTGTTTATGCACTATTTCATGCACTGAGATATTTAAAGGAACACCCCACCTTGGTCAACAATATCTACCGAGGGGAACACATACACACATACACGGGTAAACCTAGAATCTCTGCCTCCCACCCACCGCATATTCATATTATTTTATGTATTTGGGGGCTTATTTTAAATGAATTCATGCATTTAGACAAATATATTGAAGATTTTCATTTAAACAACTGCGATGGGTTGGAGCCCCATCCTGGGTTGTTCCCTGCCTTGCACCCGTGACTTCCAGGACAGGCTCTGGACCCCAATATAGCAAACAGACACTGCTCTGTGTACTCTTCGGGGGTAGCAGTACCTTTGGTCCGAATCAGCAAAACGGATGTGGTTCTGAACGTACCTGCACATCGGTTCAAACCTGGGTCGGATATGGATTGTGGATCCACAGTGGATCTAAGCCTGAATCTACCCGGATCCTATTAAAATCAATGCCATACGTTCCAAATCCGTAAGTGAATTGCTTGTTGGGAAGTGGCTCATTTGGCTAAAATATGGTGAAGATACATCTGTGAAAAAATAAGAATTTTACAAAAACTTGCCATGCATTATGTACTTACAGTATGCAAGGCAGGGTTACAATTGTTAATGAAAACATTTCCATAAAGTGAAATAAGATATGAAAAACATCCTAACTTGAAATCCACTTTTCAAGGGTTTTTTTACTGCTGTTTATTTTGATTATTTTACCTGCACTGGTTTATTTTGTATACTGTTTTTATGTTGTAACATCTATGGAAAGATTGAGGTATCTGAGTTTTTTTAATAACTGAAAATGTTAAGTTGTGTGTGTGTCTATATATATACAGGGTGTCCATAAAGTCTCTTTACAATTTCAAAAATTTATTACAAAAGCAAATGAAAAGACAGATAAGTGAAAATTATTATAAAATGAGACGTATATATTTAAGTTTTTTTGCCTTATTTAATACACCTCTGGTGTTAATGGTGTCCATTTAATACCTCTAATGGGAACCATTAGTTGCAGGAAGCACATCAAGATGGTGCTTGATTTCTTGTCATGTTGGCTGTAGCAAACCCTCATCAATGGTGGCAATGGCATCAGTGATCCTCTGCTTTAGACACAAATGCAATGTGATAAAAACTCTGATAACCACTGAGTACATAGAACAAATCTGATTATCTCATCAATTGCATTTGCAATCAATCTTTGAAATTGTAAAGAGACTTTATGGACACCCGATATGTGTGTGTGTGTGTGTGTGTATATATATATATATCTCCAGGAGTCTTCTCTTGTAACCTTTTATAAGGTTGTAGAATACAGAGCATGGCATCTGAGACCATTCTTATTCACATAATCTCTCCAGATCATCCAGGGTCCTAGGCCCTCTCCTGTGTACTCTCCTCTTCAGCTCACTCTACAGGTTTTCAACAGGTCAGGGGACTGAGAAGGCCATGGCAGAACCTTGATTTTGTGGTCAGTTAACCATGGGTAGGGTTAATTTGGACATGTACTTTGTATCGTTATCCTGCTGGAAGATCCAATGACGACCCAGTTTTAGTTTCCTGGTGGAGGCAGCCAGGTTTTGATTTAAAATCTCCTGATATTTCATGGAATCCATGATGCCATGTACTCTAGCAATGTTTCCAGGGCCATTAGAGGAAAAACAGCCCCACAACATCATAGAACCTCCACCATATTTGACAGTTGGTACAAGGTTCTTTTCGTTATAGCTGTCCATCTTTTTACACCAAACCCACTTTGAGTGTTTATTGCCAAAAACTTCAATTTTTATTTCACCAGACCATAGAACACGGTTCTAGTCAAAGTTGTAGTAACATTTAACAAACTCCAGGTGCTTACGTTTGTGTATAACTGACAGAAAAGGCTTTTTTCTCTGGCATACCTTCCAAATAATCTGTTGGCATGGAAATGCCGTCTGATGGTGGTTCTGGAGACTTAATAACCCCAGGATTTTACTTTTTCTTGCAATTCCCCAACAGTGATTCTTGGAGATATTTTTGCCTCTCTTACCATCCTTCTCACTGTACATGGGGGTAAAATAAACTTGGGTCCTCTTCCAGGCAAGTTTATCACAGATCCAGTTGATGACCACTTTTTTATTATTGCCCTAACTGTAGAAATGGCCATTTTCAGGTGAGTAGCTATTTTTTTTATAACCATTCCCTGAGCTATGAAGGGCACCACACTTCTCCCTCATTTGGATTGAGTCTCTTTTCTTTGCCATGATGATGGTGGACTCAGGGAATTTGGTTCTGTGTCTCCTCACAATTGTATCCCAGTTAATCAGGAAGTCATTGATTTCAGCTGGTAACTTCCTATACACTCCAATCAACTTAACAATGTCCAATTTAAATGGAAAAAAATGATTGTTACATTGTTTGTGTGAAGGATTATGCAATGGATAAGGAGGACACTTGTGCATCATAGGTGAGGCGGCAGACTTTATTAAGGTGGTATCCAAAACTTGGGTTGACAGTCCAAAATCCAAAAATCAGAGAAAAGCAAACAGTGTCCAAAACATAAGGCAAGCCGTAGTCAAGGGGCGGGAGGTGGTCAGTCGATCTGCGTGATTTTCCAGGGGGTGAGACGAAGTCGGTGGTCGGTGAACAGGCAGTGGTCGGGCGATGTGCATCATCAGGTAAAGCAGGGCAGGACGGGTCTTGAGGTCTAAAGACAGACTTGGGTCAGACAACAAGGAGGCAACAGGCAATAGGACAGGCAGAAACAGAGAGCGTTTGAACTCAGGAAAACCTGGAAGATCTCGCATTGGTCTGAAGTCTCTGGCTGACAAATATAGGTTAGATAATGAGTGTCAGTTGGGGAAAAGTTGTGGCCTCTCACCTGCTGGTGGAACTGGACGAAAACTCAAAAAAGCTGAAAAACAAGATTGACCGGGATTCTCTATGAAGCGGGGGTATTGTGACGGGGATTCCCAGTGACATCACTGGGAGATCCCTGAGGCCGATCCCTGACAGTTTAACATTAATTTCCAAGGGTGCCAACAATTGTGGCACATGTGTTTTTGTTAAGAATATTTATTTCTTGATTAGGGATTTGTTTTTCTTATAAACCTGTTTCAATTAAAAGTCAGATTTTTCTCATTTTTTCAGTGCAAGATGAAAATACTGCAGTAAAGTGATTTTTTCTCTAACCCTTCATACTAATCTTTACAAAGGGTGCCAATAATAATTGATGAGATGGCTGTAACGTTACCTTAAGAAAGTGAAAGAATTAGCCTTAAGGAGGAACCAGTATACTTCACTGACAAGACACAGAGGAGAGTACAGTCTCAGAGTAATGTCAGTAGGGCAAAAGCACCGTTGCTTGGGACAAATGGGTGAAGATCAAAATTCGCCATCTTTCAAAGTACATTTCACTGGGCAAAAAATTGTCCACATAGAAGAGAGTTTGTAAAAACAGCAGAGGATAGCAGTTTGGCTGATGATGAACCAGAGGAATGTAATATCACATTGTTTACTAAAGAAGAGAGGCAAGCAGAGATCTTAATGGTGGGTTCTGCTGTTTTACATACAGCAGGAACTAGAACTGCCTGTAGGGAGAGATAGCTTACTGATGTTGACGGTCTCACTGATGAACAGGTAAAGAATATGAAATATGATATCAGCTACAGACCTTTCTGTTGGGATGGCAGAGTGGTGTATTCCATTAGCAAAGTAAAAATTCCTGCAGAAAATGGTGTCAAATAAACAAATGTGTCATATCTGCACATAATAGACCACTTCACACATTTCTGTGCTGGCAGTATTATATGCACAAAGATATTCAATGAGATTATCATTATCATCATTTATTCCAGGATACTTGTCCTGTCAGTGATAATGGAGGAGAATTCAGTAATGAGGAGTTTAGAAAACTATAATGTTGATGTGAAAATCACTACTTGCCAAAGCCCCTGGGGCAATGGCCTTTTAGAACAGCACAACCAGACTTTTTGCGAAATGATACTTTAAGTAAAACAGAGCAATTGATGCAACTGGAAGACAGCTCTAGATTGGCCATTGATGGCAAAGAACTCTATGCACAATGTGAATGGATACAATCCAAATCAGCTTGTGTTTGGCCAAAATCCAAATCTTCCTTCAGTACCGACAAATTGACAAACCACCTGCACTTGAAGGAATTACTAAAATGTTGACAGCACATTTCAGTTCTACATGCTAAAAGGAGAAGTTCTGCCGAGGTTGAATGCTCAGGCAGGACTTATAGAGCTCTGTAGAGACAACCAAGACACAGATGACAAATGTAAGACAGGGGACAAGGTTTATTATAAATGAATGGACTGTCCTGAGTGGAAAGGACCTGGGGTGGTAATAGGACAAGATGGTGCTGTGGTTTTTATCAGACATGCGGGCTTCTGTGTGAGGGTACATTACACAAGACTGCACAAAGTAAGTGTAGAACAAAGTGGAGCAGATGTCACAAGTCAAGAACAGAACACAGAGGACAGCACTGAAAATACTTAGTGTGATGGTACAAACCATGAGATTGATAATGAGCAGGTGGCGGAGGTCCAGGGAAATGAAGACCAAAATGACAGCAAACTCCAGATGGGCAATGAACAGCCAGTAGGTCAAAAGATCACTGCTGAACTAAATTGGAGTCGTGTAGAGAACAAAACTACCGGGGAGGGTTAGAAAAGCAAATGGTAAATAGAGGAACTAGTACAATCTCTAATATTATGAACCAGCCAGTATCGCTGGCACAAGTGCATCAACAGACCAATCTCAAGATGGTAATCTTCATACTGAGCCCCCAGATACAACAAAGTAATATTCACAGGATCAGGAGAATGATGTGTTTATAATGGGTGATGTATCTATTTGATGCAGCAAAACTGAACTTGATCATTGAAAAAGCAATGCTATGTGTGCTGAGGTCTCTGACAAAGGACAGAAGTATATCTCCATAAGATGGGTATGTACTCTAAAAGAAACTGCAGATGGTGTTGTAATCAAGGCAAGGGTTGTCGCAAGAGTTTTTGAAGAAATGCACACTAGTGGGATAACAACAGACTAACCTACACGTGCATCAGAATCGTTTAGGATGCTAATGGCTTTTATATGCCAAAAGGAATGGATGATACTGTCTATGGATATAAAATCTGCATTTCTGCAGGGCAAAGAACTGACATGTGACATCTGCATTTGATCACCACCTGAAGCCAACAGAGACAGCTTTTTATGGAAGCTAAAAAATGCATCTATAGATTGGCCGATGCATCTTTGTACTGATACAATAAGGTCAAAAACACCATGCTGCAAATGGAGGTTAGAATGTCACCAGTAGACCCTGCAGGTCTGTACCGGTTTGATGATGACTGTACAGTGACTGGAGTGATGGCCTGTCATGTGGATGGCTTTGTATGGGGGGCTCACAGAAATTCTCCACCACAGTCATTCTTCATCTAAGATCCTTTTCTTTTTAGGGATGAGGTTAATGTGTGTAGATGGAGTCATACAGCTGCAACAGCACTAACCTACAGCCTATACACATTTATCCTGCAGGAGCTGCGCAAGGGGATGCTTCTCTAACTGAGATGGAGGTCATTTAGCTTAAGTCAAAAATAGGTCAGATTCTGTGGGTGGCAAGAAAGAATAGGCCTGACATTGTGTGACATCACTCTTGTTGATTCAACAGCTAAACATGGTATCATGCCTACCTTAAATGAGGCAAATAAACTAATCAGAAAACAGAAATCAGAAATCAAGATATTTTGGACAATTATATGCTTCATACTATGTGGGAATTGTTTGGGGAAGCCCCTTTTCTGTTCCAGCATGACTGTGTCTCAGTCCACAAAGCAAAGTCTATAAAGAGATGGTTAGGTGAGTTTATTGTGGAAGAACCTGACTGGCCCACACAGACCCCTGACCTCAGCCGCATCAAACACCTTTGGGATGAACTAGAATGGAGACTAGAATCAAGCCAGGCCTTCATGTACAATATCAATGCCTGACAAATGCTTTTCTGGATGAATTGTCAAAAATTCCCACAGACACACTCCAAAATCTTGTGGAAAGCCTTCCTAGAAGGGTGGTAGTTGCTATGGCTGCAAAGACGGCTCCATATTGATGCCTATGGATTTAGAATGGGATGTAATGAAAATTCTTCTAAGTGTAATGGCAAGGTATCCCAATACTTTTGTCCATATAGTGTAAATACAAGGATCAGATTATCCCTTACTTATTTGTATAGAATTCCTTAGCATTTTCCACACAATCTTGAGAAACACCCAAGAAAGTCCACCATAATTACTTATTTCCATGTATTATGTTTTATGAGTAAATTATTCCCTAATCCATTCCTTTAGTGCTTTTAGTAGCCATAAGGAAGATGCTCCCTTCTTTGTTAAATAGTATGTGGGCTGATCTTTTCCAGTCGACTGCACAATCCATTCAGTCTTTCCAAACTCAATCAAGACCTTGATGTGACTTTTTTCCAGTCAAAGTTTCTTTATTGTTATCGACTTATGTGATCCGAGGGCATCCGCTAGAGAGAAGGTGTCGGTAATGCATACAATGGGCAAGGTACATTTTATGGATCACCATTGTGCAGTTCAGAGTATAATGTAGACCAAAAAATGGCAGTCAACACCATCATCAAGTGCAGGAGTTTCTCCAGCTAATGTGCTTCAAACAACTCTCTGGATCCATTTGGACTGCCAGCATACAGGAGTGAATCTCCCATTGTCACCCATCAGTATGAGTAGATGGCCACCTTATATTCCACCATCTGGAAGATTTCTGACCAAAGCATCACTAAAAAGAACAAATTTAAGAGCACGATCCCTTCTCAAATAATATAACTTTGGTGTCTCTTCTTTCCACTGCTCCACAGTCCGGTGGCAACATGCTTTACACCACTTCATCCGACACTTGGAATTTCACTTGGGAATGTGAGGCTTACATGCAGTTGCTCGGCCATGGAAGCCCATCCCATGAAGCTCCCAGCACAGAGTTAATGCTGGAGTTAATGCCAGAGGAGGTTTGGAACTCAACTACAGTTATTGTCAGCAGAGCATTGGTGACTTTTACGTACTATGTGCCTCAGCATTTGGTGACCCCACTGTGTTACGTTACATGGTCTGCCACTGTGGCCGAATTTCTGTTGCTCTGATAAGAAAGCATTTTGAACGTCCTGTTGTAAATAAGAGAGATTTGGTTGTCCCAAATACTTGTTCTGGAACATTAAGTCGATCAATCGTCTTAAGCCTTTTCACCTTGTTTTCATTCGAGGTCCTCACTTAAGTAGAAAGTTTATGTGCTTATGTTCTGCCCCTCTTAAATCCATAATTCAGTCTGGAACTAAATTATGTAGGCCAATACAAATATTTTGCAGATCATTAAATCCGTATTCAGTTATGTTTGTTATGGTGCCTAGGCATGACACTGGCGGGAAGGAAGGGAGGCGATCTACTTGCAACTATGGGGGGAACACCGGGATTTATTTACAAGAGAATACACTGGGAATCAACAAAACACTGGGAAACACACAGGCTAATAAACTCTAGACACTCGGGGAACCAGAACATGGAAGACTAGGTGACAAAAATAGGGTAGCACAAGGAAGCACAGGAACAGCACTACCATACTACAACCTAACTCAATGACTCACCAGGGAACAGAACAAAGGCAAACACTTAAATACACGGTGACTAACCAGGAGCAGGTGTGAGGCAGGACAATTAACCAGTTAACACAGAACAAGGGAACGGCTAACAGGTGGAAACAACTGACTAACAATGAACAGAATATCAACACTAAGAAATAAGGGCATGCAGAAATTAAACACTACATTGAAAAAAAAAAAATACTGGCAGCAGTTTTGCCAGCAATGTAATTTTTACAGTATTGATACTGTAAATATAAATACAGTAAATGACTGCTTATCTTACATTAGTTAACTGTACTTTAACTGAAATTACAGTGTACTGTAAAAAAATTCTGTAAATTTACGGTAAAGTGTTGGCAGCATTTTCTCCAGCATGATGTTTATTTACAGTACTGTTATTGAGACCTAAATCACAGCCTGATACTGTTTCTGCAAATGACAACAGGTTATTGTATTATATTGATGTGCTGTAGAAATACAGAAATATACCAATTTTCCCCTAACACACAAACTATACAACCAAAAAAAAAAAGCAGTTTTAATGAATTACATGGATTCACACCTGCACAAGTATTACATAGTCAATTAATTTTCACAGAAGAAATTTGCCAAGTTATAGTATAATATAACTGCGCAACAAATATTTTATAGCCCTCATCCATTATAAACATGTTGGTAAGAAATACAGAACACTAACAATGGAAAATAAATACAGAACAAATACAGAAAGAAGACACACACTGTCTCTAATGAAATAGCATTTAAAGGATAATTTCATTGAACTTTGAGTTTCAAATTACATCAATTCTTTCTACAGCATTTTAGTATTTTGGACTGATGTTTTATTATTCTCGTAAAGTTAGGTGGGCATTTTGGGTGTGTGTGTTATGAAGCCACAGCTTGCTCTGGTGTGTGTGCATGTATATGTACTATATGTGTGAGCTTCCTTCTGACTGTCAATAATGTATGTCCCTGCTGTCGGTGTAGCTTTGCCTGTGTATGTCTTGTGAACCCACAGGCTGTGGTGCGTGCGTGTGTGTTAAGAAGTGAAATTATATAAATTTATATCTGAAGTCCATAAGGTGTCTCATTAGAGACAGTCAAGCAATGTTTAGGCATTTTTTGTACCAGTTTTCCAGTGCTCTTGCAGGTCACTTTGCTTGTTTTGTTGTTTTTTGTGCCATGCTCCGGGTTGATCCCAATAAAACATCTACAAAAATACATATAAAAGTATTTGCAGCATGCTTTTTTTTTTAACAACACAGTGTGGAAGCTGTCTGACCAGACCTGAACTTTGGGAGAGCATGGTGTTTAAAACATGTTTCACCCACTGATTCCAGTGAACACACAATCATCAAATAAGACATGGGGGACTTTAGTAGCTCCAGTAGTGAAGTGGATAGTCCCTTGACCATATAGGATCAGAGGTTCCCTCCCTGTTTATAGAAAAGGTCAAGTTGTAAGCACAAAACCAAACCATAATCATATTCACCTATGAATAAACTCCAGTGTGGATCCAGCTTCTTTCTGGTACTCAAGATTAAAAGATGTAACTGCCAAAGAGGACACACAGGCCTGGCAGAAATGAGTACCCTTCATATATGATGTGACCTTCAATGGAAAGCATCCACCTGTTACTCGTATCTGTTTTGGGATTATCATTTTTATCATTATCATTAAATTAGTTAACATACACATCAGTGGCATGAGCAAAAAAAGAAATAAGAATATGTAAAGGGTAAGAAATTAATAATGGTGCGATACCCGGTAACCTTGGTAACCAGTGGTATAACAATAAGCATATACAATAAACACTAACATGCTCTTACCCAATCATGTCCTGCTCAAGGCAGATAATTATAACACGAATCATCTTAGTGAAAATTTGTGTTATCCTAAAAAAACCAGTTACTTACCTAGAAGAATCAGTCTAGGACTACTAGGCAGGCACAAGCTTGTCTCCAGGTCGGCAGCTGTTGCAGGCATCTACAAAAATGACAACAATGTTGATATCATGTTAAAAATGGGCTATAACTGTGCCATGCCATATGTCTTCCAAGATCTCTCTTTTTATCTGGACCTGCTGCCTATATGAGTGTGCTTGCTGCCTGACTAACATATTGTGAAAAAGATTTCAGTGACTTATTTATGGGCATATTGTCATGCCGGCGGGGATGACGGTGAGGCATGACGCAGACACGGAAGGCAGCATTCAGTGCAGGGATACACAGAGAGGAGCAGCATACAACATCAGTGACCCAACAGGGAAGCACAGGCCTGGGGAAACTCTTATACACAGGAACACAGAGGAATAAACGAGGGGCACCTGTGACTGCTTAACAATAGGGCAGGAACACAAGGTAATGACAATGAGCTACAGGCGTGGCTGATTAGCAGCCCCGCCTGTGGGAAACACAAGGAATACACTGGTAGGGCGGGGCTGGACGTGACACATATACTGTGCAAAACAGTTTTTTCCATTTTGTAGACAAAAAAATCTGAATTTTGTCAAGCCAAAATGTCAAGTCAAAATGATAAACTCAATGAAAAAACGGTACTCATTGCCTGAACTGAACCCTCCACCTAAAAATCAGTAAACGATACAAATAACTAACCCTACTCACCCCAGACTCTTTGCTCTTTTACGTTTGTGGCTACTGCAAACTACAGTAACTCACAGTAAAATCCGACATTTCACCTTCACTTTTCCAAGAATCCTTTGCAAATAACAGTTCGTTACTGTAGAGTCGGACATTTTTGCTGCTTTAATCTGTGCGCCCTCTGTATTTCCCAAAATGCATTTCTTTTCATAGGTGTCTTCTGTATTTACAAAATACAGGAGATTACTGTTGAATTTTACTGTGAATTTACATCAGTTTCTTACAGTGTAGGAATATAAGTACACAAGAAAGAGACTAACAATAGGAGGAGGCATGGAACATACAGAGTAAACCAAAACACTGGAATAAATTGGACTCAAATACAATAACCCAAAACACAACATAGATGAGGCTGGACTTGAACCCATGACTTTTAAGGACACAGTCTCTGTCCCACCTGCTTAGCCCACTGAGCTACACAGCAGCCAGGTAAACAAAGGAAAACACAAGGGTTAAATCATGACACCGGGAACAAGGGGGGGGGGGGGGGAAGGGGAAGAATGGCCAGAAAAACCCTCTGGCCAAGCGGAGAAGGGACACAGAAGGGGGGGTCGGAGGA
>JAAGVU020028704.1:0-21751 GCA_011763525.2 Mormyrus iriodes
TTGGTTGATTAGATAATTGCATTAATGAGAAATTGAACAGGTGTTCCTAATAATCCTTTAGGTGAGTGTATGTTTACTGTCACTGTAGATGAGCTGTTTTAAAAATCATACATTAATATAAGTTTGAATATAAGTGCATAAGTAATAAAAGTCCCCACTCACCCCAATGACACCCTTTTTTACTGCTCCGGGGTACATTTCCTACAAGCTCCTGTTAGCAACTTACATAGTTGGACCCATTGAGTTGTATGGATCCAACCTTGTAAGTTGCTAACATAGTTAGCAACTATACTTTTGAGAAATGCACACCCGATCAGGGAGGCACTACTGCAGCCTAAAGACCAACACAGAAAGAGGAGAAAAGCTTATACGCTCAGGCCATCTGTATTCTGCAGTAATTTCAAATATTTCTAATTTTATTCTTATCTTTTCTTATTCTGATGATTTGTTTTGATTTTTCTTTTGTATTGCATTTTTTGTTAAGCACAATCCAGGAAGCAGGTAATTATGTATGTCATAAGTAAACCTTAAAACCCCAGAACTTCGAGTAGCTCAGTGGGCAGCTATATATCCTTACACCTTTAGGGTTAATTCCCAGCCTTGGTTGGTGCATGTACAGTTTTCTTTTTCTTCTTGTGTTTTTGAGAGTCTCCTCCCACAGTCAGAAAGTCTGCGGTTAGGTCAGATGGTGTCTAAATTGCCCATTGTGCGTCTCTGTGTGCATGTGTGTGCATATGAGTGAGTGTCTGTGCTACAGTTGACTGGTATGCCATCTATGACATTGTACCCTGTGCATCCTGGGGTAGGCTCCAGATGCACTGCAGCTTTGAACTGAATAAGTGCTTATATAAAGTGGATGAATGGGTACAAGTCTGGAGCAAACGATTGCAGTGCTGCCCCAAACGATAGGTTTTGCAGTTGTTACTCTGGATCACTAGAGGGAGATGTTGAATTCTATATGATCTTTAGTATAGCTAATTCAAAATTTCTAAAAGACGTGAGACTTCTGTATAACAACCCCAATTCTAGAACTGGCTCTCATTAAAGGAAATCCAGAAAAGAAACATAAAAATAGAATGTAACTTCTAAAAAAATTTAAATGTGTAAATTTGAAAAAGTTTGCTTCTGCTCTTTAAAATGAGCACTGATATACGATATGCACAGCAGCAAATTTACGTGAGCCAGAGGCCAAATCACAGTCCTTAATCAAAGATACTGGCAAGAAAAAAGCAAGGACTGAAGAACAGTGCCCCATTACCACTTACCCATTTGAACATGTTAAGATGTTCTGCACTGGGACTGTTCGACAGCATTAGTCTGTAGAATGCAGGCATCTCCACCTTCCAGAAAAAGCAGAATATCAATGAACTGCTGTCATTTTGTATCTTATCAGTTCTAAGTAACATTTCACGTGACCTGGGCATAGTTTTATCATGCTAAAAAGGCTTTTTCATGCCCTGACAAAGAGGGTACATATCTCATACAAAAGATTTCTTCATAGTGGCACAACACGCATAGTGTATCGCCCTGCTCGAAGGGAGCACAGTTGCTGCCTGTCTATGTTCTTCATACAGCTTGCCATTGTGGTGCCTCTTTTTTGTGGCAAAGCTCATGTTTGGAAAATTAACATTGTTCTTACTTCAGCCACCAGTACGCCACACTTCTTCGTTCCCTTTTGGTGTTTGGCGCTTCGCATGACTGAAACAAAAGAACAACCACAACAATTGACTCCTTTCTCATTCCCGAAACAAAGTGGAGGGACATCTGATCTGGTGTTTTCGAACTCCACGAATGCATGCGCTCAGAAGCTCGGGCATGACACGCACGTGGGCACTGCACTCTGAGTACCGCACCAGCACACCGCTTTAATCGATACTGGGGTTTTGCTACTTGTTCGTACAGCTACTGTATGCCAGCTGTTGGGCCAGCCTGCGTCCACTACATGTCCAGTGTGGAAACAATGGTCTGCCGCTTGTTACGTGGGTCAGATTCTAAGGGTGATGCATGAAATTCTCCACGTGGATACCATTTTTATAGGATTATTGGGGGTTTCCAAAAAAAACCTCATCAGGTAGGCCAGCTGCACAGCAAACTGCCAGGTGACGGCTGTGGTGTTTTGTCCTTGGGGTCAATTTACATCTTCCTGAGATGGCTGTGTCGCAGTGCTTTGCTGGAAATCACCATTCTCATACCAAAGAGAAAGACCTTGAATATTCCTACAACTGATATAACATGTATCTGAAGATAAAGTATGCAAAACCAGGGGTCTATTTATGAAATGGATTATATTTTTCTGAATTACTGTAAGTAGTTCCTAGAGACTGTTTTTGTGTTCATTGTTGATTTTAACATTTATGGTGGTATTAATATTACTCACCTCCCTTTAAGCATATAAATATTTAAGACTTTTTTAGGTGCTTAGCTGCTGTGTTTGTCCACATGCAATATTTACTCATTCCTACTATTTTACTGATAGAAGTTATATACTCTGTGCAAGGCCTCTAGAAATAGATAGATATTCGGTGGAATTTCCCAGTGGTATTACAAAAAAAATAAAAATTCCAGTGCTGAATTTTTTCAGCTCAGTCTTCCTGAGTGAAGCATTTAATTTAGCCCAGATTATTTTTAAACATGCAGAAACCTCAAAGGCTGAACTCACAGTGGGTCATGTGAGGCAAGATGGATTCTTGCCAGGCAACCCGTTGACAGATGTTCTTAAGTTCTCCTGCTCCTCCTCCAGCAAACTTTCCATGTGCTGTAGCTCCGCATTGGGTGTTTCCTTTCCGCAAAATGCCAAAGTGCCACGAAATGCACCTTCACATGCGCATAGCTGCGGAACAGGTGTCCTGCATGAGCATTTCCTTTCATGATTACACACATCAGTTACACTCGTCTTCAAAACAGAAGTAGGGAAGCAAAGATCATTTTACAAACTTTGCAAGAACTGGCACATTTTCACCTGCTTTCACTCTGCAGCAATTTAAGTCATTATTGGGACAAAGTTTGTTAGTAAGACACTCCTTGCTTATTATTACTCCTGTTGCAAATTGTATGACACATTTTACTTACTTTAACGGCCGGATTATATAAAAATTTAATAGTCACTCAAGATTTGTCTCATATTTTTGTATTTTTACATAAATGTCAAATTTTTGCCATCAACAACTTTCTGAAAACAAAATAAAAATTACATTCACATAGATGCAAGGGTGTAGATTTGGGTATGGATGGGAGGGACATATACCTACTAATATTATGGGAGTACCGTGTGTGTTTAGGGGTCATGGGGTTCTGGGCTGATTTCATCCCTGCAAGTTCAAAGCAAACCTATGCCCTTGCCTAGTATGAATGAAGATTTTTTGTTTTCTTGCAAACTGACCTCATTAGAATTCATTCATAATTGGATTGACATGTTTGCTACATCTCTCTGTGTATTACCCATTATTTGCATATTTAATGACAAATTAACGATGAATAATACATGCGAATTATAAGAAGCTAAGAAGCATCCACAAATGCCTGCAATAATTAGTCTGAGCTCCTAAATGGAATTGAAAATTCAATTAAAAGCAAAAACACAAAAAGCTACCTTAGCAACAAAAATGCACCATATGCTGTTATATAATTACATAAT
The DNA here is from genome assembly GCA_011763525.2 of Mormyrus iriodes. NCBI lineage: Eukaryota > Metazoa > Chordata > Actinopteri > Osteoglossiformes > Mormyridae > Mormyrus > Mormyrus iriodes. The sequence goes on from JAAGVU020028704.1 coordinate 3,635, forward strand.
GACATAATTACAGTTACCATTTTAATAGCTCCTGAATGGTTAAATATTCTCTTAAACGTTACTCTATAATGCTTATATTTTACTGCAGCCCTCAACTGGAACAGAAGATCAGGAAAGGCTGGAAAATAAGTGATGCAACACTCAACATCGATGTGGTCCATATTAATACATAAGAGATTGCTCCAATTACTTGGGTGGTGATGTGGTTAGCACTATTGCCTTATACCTCTAGGACTGGGGTTCCAGTCTCTGTCCCTGCTCTGAGTGTGGAATTTGTGTGTTCTCCCCATGTCATTATGGGGTTTCCCTCTGCTGTCCCAAAACAGCGTAAGGGGAATTTCGGTTGCTAAATTTCTCATAGGTGTAAATGGTTGGTGCCCCATCCTGGGTTATTCCTGGTCTTGCACCCATAGCTTCCAGGATAGGCTCTGGACCCCCCTGAAAAGCAGATACTTGGGTTGTAAGTCAGATTAATTTCTACTTACCTACTTCACTTTGCAATGATACAATTAATAATCTGAGGTTCATGGCATCTGTTGATAGAGTGAATTGCTGCAAATTTAAAAAGTAACATTTGCTCAAAATGAAAGAAAGAAAATAATACATTATTTTCTATGAAATCAGTAAAAAAAAATGGATGCAACAGTATGTTTAGTTATTGCAAATAATGGTGACATTAAACTATATAGCCCATTCAACAATGTAATATGTGATTCCAGTGAATGCCAACTGGTAATTAACAATAAAGATTGTGGCATCCAAGAAATATGAAATAATTTAAATGTTCATATTTAAATATATATGGAAAACACATATAAGCTGACTAAGGATAAGCATGACCTTGTGTATATGGCACATTCAGGACTTGAATATGTTTTTCTGAGATCTAAGCTGCGCTCAATAAAACATCAAGAAAATTCATAATGGAACAGAGGGTTTTTGTCTATCGTTTTCATCTCCCTACACTCAGGCCACACATATGGATTTCATACTGTTGGAAAAACCATGTGTAATGTTTTTTTTTAGTAGAAAAGAGGAATGCAAACACGGTTCAGTTAAACACATAACAATTACAAGGGGATCAAGGACACCCTGATTATTTTAATACTCATTTGGATATACAGGGGCTATACTAAATCATTATTTCCTCACGTCTCGTTTGAGACGCTAACGGTGTGCCAGGGTTGTAAAGCTGACTGCTGTCTGGCTTGACATAATTGGACACCTGTACCAATTAGCAATTTAACTAGCAGATGCTGGCAGGCGACATTTTAACTCTGCTATTAACCACAGTCCAGTCAAATAGCCTGGTCTGAAACTTTTGAAGCACAGTTACAACTTCCAGGTGTGCCGAGGACGTAACAATGCGGCAGTACCGAACCGCGGAAGAATTAGTGAAATCCACGCTGTCCACTGTTTGCACGTTTAATGCTAAAGCTGTTAAACAAATACTGTTTATTGAGAACATCCATGCATCCATCCATCCATCCATCTTCCAACTACATACACAACACTGGATATTATTGAGTACAATACTTAAAGAGGTGCACCGATCCATAACTATTAGACATATGTGATCGATCCAGTCTCTAAAAAGATAGCTCCTATTTCATATTAAATCGATTCGCACAGTCAATCGCAAGATAGTTATTTCGCATTTCATATGTGTTTTTTGCGGCATTCAAGCTGAACGCTAACGCAGCCATTCAGTCTCTTTGCCACTCAGTGGGAGTGAGCGCAGTGACTCCGCCTGCTGTGACGTCATGCGCAAACCCTTTGCGGCAGGAGGAGCACAAGAATATCAGATAAGAGGGTAACGATCTGGAAGTATTTTAGGATTTTAACAACACTTAGTAGCGCAGTGATTTGCAATCTTTGTTAAAACAAAGTTTTGAGAGGTGGAGGTACAGTTTAGTGGAAAATCCCACTAAACAAAGCTCCCGCGATTGTACCAGACAACGCGAGTAATATGGAAAAAGCAAAAGGATAATTTGGGAGCCGCTGGCTTGGGTTATTTTTCACTCGCTGCAGCTTCTGATAAACGAAGGGCTGCTATCGCAACGAAGCGTAAATGATGCTGTTGCCAGGGTGAGAAAAATTGTGGCGCATTTTAAGCATTCGCCACTTGCGTATACTCGCTTGGAAGATATTCAAACTGAACTGCAAATGTCTCAAAAATGCTTATACAAGATGTACAAACGACGTGGAACAGTACGTTATGTTTGTTTCTAGTAACCTAATCAAGGGTTTTGGCATACATTTTTACCATTCCTAAATAACCATTTTGTCTTTTTTCGGTTGTTTAATGGTTTCTTTTGTTTTGCTTTTTGAGTGTTTGGTAGTGCAGTGGTTGGTGTGGTTGCATCACCCCTCCTGAGACTAAGGTTCGATTCCTTGCCTGAATGGGTTGGTGTCCCATCCTGGCGTATTCTCTGCCTTGTGCCCTTTGTTTCCTGGATTAGCTCTTGCCCCGACCCTGTATAGACAAAGTGGCATAGAGAGTGCTTGAGTAATAATGCATTTATATAGATTGACTGATTTATGATTTGAATTTGAATATTTCGTTGGTTAGTCATGAGTCTCTTTGCCCAACTAATACATACGGTAATGGTAATATCATTAATTCAATTTGCAATTTAGTTCAATTTATTTTTATATAGCGCCTTTCACAAGTTACTCCAAAGCGCTTTACATGATATAGAGAGAACAGGAATAAAATAGGAAAAGGAAAGACAAAGAAATTAAAGAAAGAAGGAAGGCCAGATGACAACGGAGGAGAGGAACTAAAAACTCCCAAGTAAGGAGAAAAATAACCTCTGGGGGTCCAAGGTAAACTGGCTGCCCCCCGGTCATGCTAACATTGCACCTTTACCGCTTCGGCAGATGCAGTGCCGAGAGCAGTGAACCTGTTGCTAAGTGCAACAGCCGACTGGTGTGCAGGAGCTCTCGACCTGAAGCTCCCAGGACCGCACCTGACCGTGACCCAGGGCTTGCGTGTGCTGCCCGCTGGTGTGCAGGAGCTCTTGACCTGAAGCTCCCAGGACCGCGCCTGACCATGACCCAGGGCTCGCGTGTGCTGGCTGCTGGTGTGCAGGAGCTCTCGGCCCAGAGCTCCTAGGACCGTGCTGTACCGTAACCCAGGGCTCGCGTGTGCTGGCTGCTGGTGTGCAGGAGCTTTCGGCCCAGAGCTCCTAGGACCGCGCCGTACTGTGACCCAGGGCTCGCATGTGCTATCTGCTGGTGCAGCGCCGGACTGGAGACAGTCGCGGCAGGAGGGACTACGGCCAGACCTAAACTGTCTGTGTGCTCCGACTGAGTCATATCTATAAATCCCTCGATCTGCTTAATCTCCACTAAAGGGCTAATGTGCTCCTCCAACTCTACAATAATTAAACAGTTCTGGCACATTATGCTATCGGGAGCGTCGGAGGGACAGTCTACGCTGTACATGCTGCAGGAGCTGCAGAAGTGATGATCCGAAGACATGGTGATGGCTTATCCTTCTGATTCTAAGCGGTTGTCGGAGGTCGTCGGTGCCTAGTGAAGGTGATTAATCCGTCGGAGTTCGTAGATTTTTTCACGGGAGATTGTTTGACTTGTGGAGCTTTTTCCTCACGATTGTTTTATCCTAATTATTAATTGTTATTTTGTCTGTACTTCTGTACTTTAAAAGTTCACGCGCTACCAACCAGTTTGGCTCTTGTAAGGAACAGCGGAAGTGACGCAATCACCTCCTCTCAATATGAGGCTATTGATACTAGTGCAAACCTATTACTGTATTCTAGCATACCTGTGATATTTAGTTTATTTTTGTTCAGTTACATACTATATACAATTATACTTTTATTATTACATTTGTCAGACTTGGAGAACATGGAGAAACTGACACATGGCTCAAATTAAATTGTATAATAGGCAAACATTTCGAACTGTTCTTTGCTAAACTTATTTTTGATTAACAATACAGATTTTAGCGTAGAAAGTCAATAATACCGATTTATTCACAGATCTACGATAAGTAAGGAAACAAATTTATTGTCAGATAAGTTTTTTTTTCTACATTAAGTGGTCATTGAGATGTAATAATGGCTACGCTGTTGAGTGACAGCTAGCTATTGCAGCCTATGGCCATTTCCCACACTTCATCCTACCCATTATTAATACGATACCATGACTTACAGTTAAAGGTTAATGGTACCACATGACATAGGCATTGCAGAGTAAGGGCTGACAGTACACAGCTCCTCTACGGTAAATCACAGCTGTCAGAATCTGTCCCTTGTAAACACAGGTACTGAATGTCATTGGCAAGTGTGCAAATAAAACTTGTATTTTTTTTCTTTGAAGCTGTTGAGCTACCCTTCTCAATATTTTCAATGACACGGAATTGTGTACTTGTTTCAAATTGTATGCAAAGAATATTTTACAAGCAGGAATCCACTTCAACAGGTTAAAAAATATACATGTTTTTCTCCTTGGTTATCAACATTTTAGACACAACATGAGTATTACAGTTAACAAAATAGTCATTGCTAGCTTTGGTCATGAGTAAACTATGCGTTTAGTACAATGAACTTGAGGGGTCCTTTCCCATGTCACAAAATTACTGATAAACACATACAAATTCAGACATGAACTGCACTTAAGACACACGGCATTTACAAAGTGACAGTCTTAGATACGAATCCATCTTTACATAGCAAGAAAGAAAAAATGCAGGCCTGGACCCTCCTAGCAAATTCTTTCTAAAATTTGATAGTATGACACTTTAAGAACTCCAGAGTTATCCAAAGTGCTCCAAAAGCCTCTCTTGCTACAATACAGATTGACTTACAATGATATCCAGGAAAGGACAGCCAGTAGGAATCCCCTGATCTCCAGTAAGAACATTGCTGCAGGGCTTTTCCATACAGTGCCTGAATGAAACACAAGACTTCTTGGCTGTAATATGAAATGTCATGTCTGGGGAACATCAAATTCTTTGATCATAAGTAGCTCATATCAGCTATTAACCATGCTGTGGAGGTAAAACAACCATCGATTCCTCATGTTACTCAAGAATATTCTACAAAAATGTGAGACCGTCTCTCTGGCAGCTATAACTGGTTTGGAAACAGGAAACAGAACTGTGGGCTTAAACACACTAGCGGATCTACACAGAATACCGGAGAAAAGTGAATATTTTGGAGTTTAAAGGACCTGAAGAATGCCCCGAAACAAGATTTAAGAAGTTTTAAGGATGAGTAAACCTCCATGGTGATGTTAGAAACTGATTAACCTCTGCCGTAACTGTTCCCTTCAAATTATTTCCGATAAAATGGTATATGAAAAGTTCACAAGGATCAACGGTTGGATTTACTAACAGAAAACAATTAAATGATAACTCATTTTCTAAAACTGTCAAATGAGGTTTGTTTTATTAAAATTAATATTGGAAGACCATCAAATAAACGTCTGTTATGATTTGTTATGAAACGTTGACTACCTACAGTATGATATAGAAGCTGTTTATTTATTTTGTATGAACATGAGCACAATTTTAAGCCCTCCCCCATATACTCTATGTAACCTCCATAAAAAGCACAGTTTAAGTGTGTCAAAAGCAGCATGCACTTAGTTTCCATTCAAGACTGACATTTTTCAAAAGGTTATTTGGAAAACCACAGAACCAAAAAGCGTGATGTTATTTTTAAAAATAACTTGCAATAAATGTGCTTTGATATCAGTCTGCCAATGAAAAGTTCAGCTCAGTTCAGTCAAGTTAAATGAGTTAAAGCTGCTCATTGACGATTTACCTTTATCTCTGAATGTGTCTTTGAAGAGGGAGCCACTACTGAGGTCATATATAAATAAAAGCTTTTTATCAGCAAAATAAAATTAAAAAAAAGTTTTATTCAATTTCACAATTAAGTAGAGGTTTTAATTATTCATCAAAATATATGCTAAAGTATGGATATTAAGACATGCATTTTTATATTAATTTACATTTAATTCAATAGAATTAACCTGAAAGAAGAATTAGCAATCTTTTGCCTCTGATGCAAGATCAAAGCAGTGCATTGCTAAAAACTAAAATAGAACTAAAACTGTACACTTTTCATTATGCTATTGATGGGTTAACAGCTTTATATAATTACAGTATTTTTATATATGCTATCATTGGTCCCACTTTTTATGTTGTTGACTGAAATGTTAATTTCAAAGCATGTTCACTCTGTCAGTGACAAGTGTTGCAGAAAATTCTGTTGTATAAAGTATTTATTTCAACTATTGCTTTTGGTAGACAACAAGTCATGCCTGTCATGTATGTGCAGAATTATTGATGTAGAATGCTGTAGAAGGACTATCTGGAATGCTATGGAATGGACCGAAATCACAGATTTCTAAAGGGCTTGGGTGAACTGAATTGCCATTTTGCTAAGCAGAACCCAGCCACATCATATTACTGTGGTCTCCAAACAAATGGACCATGTGTTTTAATGTATTGGTGGCAAAGCTAATTGGTCTGCCGGTTGCTGAAATGAGTTTGCTATACGTGCCGCTGTTCAGTAATGAATACCAGGAAAGAGAACTACTGGGTATGCACTGAACCGTCACTTTTGAGCTGAAAAAAGACGCTAGCCACATTATTTTCTAAATTAAAATATGCATCCAAAAGAATACTTTTAGTATGAGTGTAATGGAATTTCCCTAAGTCGACCATTTTTATGACTTTGAGATTTTGGTTTTATGACATGAAACCAAATCATAGATATTTATTTAACGTTCCAGTTATTTTATGCCCCTAATATCCCAATCAGTTATTTATGCTGTGGAAATTAATTTCTCTGACCACTGGGACCTAAAACGTGAATTTAAAAGTTGTTCAGGCAGTACTTTATAAAATCATAACTTCAACCAAAAAGTATTCAAACCTATTTCAATAGTAATAAATAATAATTTATTGTAGTGTGCAACTCATTATTATTCTTTTCATAGGAAAACTTCAGGCATTGCACAAATATCACAATATGAACAAATAAAACTGTGAGATCAATATGGGCACTAAAATGCAATATGAAGGATATGCTAACAGAATAAAATTTAAAAATTACAACAAGGACTACTAATGTAGTACGATATTTTTTACTGCCAGTTCTTTGTCAGGCTAGGTAATACACTGCAGTATATGAACCAATGACCACCCTCCCCCCCCCCCCCCAAAAAAAAATAATAAAATGAGGTTTATTTAATACATGAAAACTTGGCCTACTTTACACCAGGGAATGATTTCCTGAATGAATTATGATGAACAGACCAATATTTGCATAAATTCGAATAATATGTGCCTAAGGCTCTGAAAATCATACTTAGCTGCTGTTTAACGTTAAGCCATAAAATAAAAAGATCATTTAAACTGATGAATACAATATTTTAGAATTATTTTATTATATTGTTTATTTAAACACCCAATATACATTATTATGAGTTAAAATGCTAGATGTTACAGCCTGTTATAGTTTACAGTATAAACAGGAACAAGAAAAAAGAGGCAATAACTGAAACACATTCACATTTACAGGTATGTGTTGAGAACTAGTGGAGGTGTCATTCTGTTTGCTGGTTACAGTTTGAAGTTTGCAGTTTCCTTGAAATTAAAGCAGATATCTCAGTCTTACAGACAGGTGATATTAGGATATCTAATATATTATCCTGAACTGACATATGATCTCCCCTCCCCTCCCCCTGTGCCCTGCCCCCAAAAAGCTGATACGTTGTCTTGGTCTGAGCACTCTTCTTGTGCCTCTGAGGTCCTAGGGTCAGACCTTTTACAACGTACAACATAAGACTTTAATCATAAAATGTGGTGTTTAAAGGCACAAAGACAACTGCTTCCCCACAGATTTGCTTACATTTCAGATAATATTTGCTATCTGTAAAGTGAGTTATAGTTAACATAAGACACAATATGAGAGTAACAGCTGTGGTGAATTCACTGTCCTTCTCCCAGATGATCTATTCTGGTGATATGTACTTTGATTTAGACAGATTATATTACACATATAGTAAATGTTATATTTAATGTTATATGAGTGAGAATGAAATCTATGATTCTTTAAAAAAAAGTCAGTAGAGGAGTAGAGAAGGATGTATAAGTTGCAACATTCGTTTTGTGCTCATTTGCACTGAAAAATGATATTCTGAGCATTCCTGAAATGATACAGGTGAATATCTCAGTTGAATGAATACAGATTTTGCTCATGATGCTCATCAAGGTGTCAGGCTTGATTGTTTTCTTCCTCAGATATTAAGGGCATCTTGGTGAACGGTCAACACCTTCCCTGAGTGATGGGAATGTCCTCTGACAGCTGTGTCACATCCTGTAATCTCAGGAACAATGAGACACAGCTGGCCTGAGGCCTTGTTCAGGAAGTGCAGATCTGCCTTCCACAGAAGGGCAGCGTTGTCTTTTGCAATTAAAATATCACATGTGCTCTGTTTACTTTCTACATAATGTAGAAATAGCATAAATGAAGCTCACTGAGGCTGGTGGAGTACATTGATGTAAAACAGTATGTAGTGTCAGTACTGAATTATAGAATAATAATATAGGATTTAATCACACAAGAGAAACAGGAAAGTGAGATCATTGCGGCCAGTTCTTATGTAACATGAGCTAGCTAATTATGTAACATGAGCTAGCTAATAAAGTACATAATAAGGAACTAAACCACAAGCATACTTTTTGTAGCTATGCAATGAATGTAAAATCAATTAGTATAACCGACATCAGAGGCTTCCAAATTTGACTAGCCTTTTAGCGTGTACATCACCCTCCTTTCCATGGGTGTGTGTCTTTCTCATCCTCTGCTTCGTCGGCACTTCGCCTGCTCCGGGACACATATCGGTCTTTGCTGAGATAGGTATTTTTGTCAGTGTGAGAAGTGGAAGACTATTGTGTACGTCGAGCGTTTGTGCAGCGCACCTGCGGCAGTGACCTCATCTGAGGTCAACAGGCGGGATCCATGTCTGCTCTGGTTTCCACTTACTTTGACGTAAACATGTGCCTAGTCTAGGGCTTACGTAAATGTGCTCCTCTAAATGGAAATGGCAGAAAGTAGAAATTGTGCTCTTTTTATGTCAATTTTATTTATTATTTTATTCATTCCTGTTCTTCTTCAGTGCTCTCCTATAATTATTTTATATAACACAGTACATTTATGTTACATGGTCAATATTCACTATATAAAGTTTGACCTTGTTTATATGTCTGATTTTAGATTTGAGAAACATCTGCTTGTGTGAGTACATAGGATATGAGAAATTAATTCTTCTAGACTGCACAGTGTTGCAAAAGTGTATTATTTCTCAGGCTCCATTTCAATCAATTTATGATAATTTATATAATATTCTGTTTAAATTCCAAACATGGCACCCTTTAGTCAGAATATATAAATGCTTTAATATATTTCATGTTCACATTTTTAAAGAAACCCATGCCTTTTTGGTACAAATGATCCTGCTCTTATTACAAACAATACAAATGGGTATAGAACTAAACAAATGCTATATGCTTTAAGTTGATTGGCGAAAAAAAAAATATCACACACAAAGCTACACACCATAATTTCATTTTGATTGCAAAAAAAAAAAAAATCCTCTCCTTATAAAGGACATAATCTGGATTCCAACCTTGTTGAATTCTTACTGTTGGGGTAGTAACTCTAATTTCGCCATGTTTTTAATAGCATTTAATATTATTATCATTCATTCAATCATTCAATATGTTTTTAATAGCATTTGTGGTTACTGTTTATCTTCACTAATCTATTAGGTCTCATTAAGTCAAATGTTTAATTATTATGAAGATATACCCTTAGTGGCCACTTTGTTAGGCACACCTAGCTGGTACCAGGTATGAGCCATTTTTGCCTACAGAGCACTTTGAGACGACAGAAGCCTTTCTGCACATAATTTGCTGTACTGAGCTGTTATTTTTGCATTTGTGGCCTTCCAGGTAGCTTTAATGATGCTTGCCATTCACCTCCAAACTTAACTTGTTACCTCGTTAATGAAATGTCTTTGCATACAGAACTACCAGGAATGCTTGCTGTTTGGAGGAGTAGGCCATTTGCATTAACAAGAAGATACAAGTACCTAATAAATTGGCCACTGAGTGCATAATCACACATACTGCACACAGTGGCATTCTGCATACAGACACAGTGATAGTTCCCTTTTCATGTTTCTTATACCTGCATGGTTTGATTTTGTACAAACTTTGTCTCTGACTGAATTCATTACATCCGTTTGGCCTTTGAACTTCTGTTCTAAGAGGTCTTGCCAATTAAGCCTTATTATGACTCATTGGGGACCTTTACATCTGCAGCAATAATTAGAAAAAAATCATCGTCCAGCTAAAAAAAATGAACAAATTCTCAGAAATATAGATGAGAGAAAATTTCCTAAAATATCGACTTGAAGCTCTTCCTGTCTACATTCTTGGTATAGTCTAATGGGTGTACAGTCAGACCTAAAATTCATTATCATCTTACTAACAAATAAAATACAAAAATACTAATAGATTCAATATAAATATTTTTAAGTATGTTATACATATAGTTTATTCATAAGATACAAATAGGTCATGTGGGGCTCGATTTAGGTTTACAGGTTTTGTTATAAATATTTAACATGGTCACCAAAGTCTATGTTACACACTGAATCACTGCATGTGTGTAGGGTGGCAGAGAAAGGTCATGTTTCAAAGGTGACAAAACGGACGTCACGTTGCTTGTTTTGTACCCTGCATGGCGGTCACAACATATATACTGCCATGGTGATTTTATGTGAAATCTGGCAACTGTACTGCATCTGATTGTTGCTGTGAAGAACCATGTCAGGCTTACAAACATTAACCATTACATGCATGCAACCCAAATAGATCTATCACGGGCCTTCACATCTAAAAGAAGGACTTTAAATAGCTAAATGCTAGCTAAATGGAAATGATTACATGTGATAAAGATGTATTGTACTGAGCTTGGCGACAGTACATTAAGTATATTATAGTAGATTAAGGTGTTTTATTTGAAATCATATAATAATTTAGTCTTTTAAATTATCACTGTGAAATCATGTTAACGTTAAATCAACTTTAATGTACACCTGTTCATCCTACCTGTGCTAAAGTCAAGTCACTATGCTCTATTCCGGATTAGGCTTTGCTTGATATTTAAAACACAAACAAGTGAAAAATTAAAATAGGAATTATTCATACTCTTCCTGGTTAATGTCATGTCCTAGAGCTTGTAGGCATGAAATGGATGCAGTGTATGCACATGTTCCCCTGGATAATGAGCAGAGCATAACGGTTCAGTTGTGAAGCCAGCCAGGGGTCACTGAAGCACAGACGTGGAAGAATCTTTCAGGACGGATGGGCTCGGCTGCCTTGGAGATATGTGTGTGCTTGTGAAGGGCAGCGCTGGGACAGACACCCCGGGCAGAATCCAGTCACAGCACCAAAAGGAAGGACGCTTTCTCTCTGACCGGTATTCAAAGGAATGGTTGACGACTCATTCCTTTGACGATGACCATAGAGCCTGTGCCTGTCTTCGCCATGTCTTTTCTGCACACCGTGTACTTTTGCTATACTCGTCAAGCCACCCCGTGCAGGAACGCACACTAGAAATGAAGTCACACACTGTGTTCATGGTGGCAGAAAACTCAGAAGGGGGGCTGGGATTAATCTGTTAGGGCTGACAAACCGCTTGGCATAGCATTTTCCATAAACTCTTCAGTACTGTAAATCCTAGTACATCAAGCTGTGCATTAATTCCGCACCACTGCAGAATCGGTCACAACGTCAATCGAGCTGCCCCAGATATTTCGACATTTATTTATTTGAATATGGAATATGTTATAATAAAAGAATGCAAAATCCCATTGGTGTTAATTTAAGTGTAGCATTATTAGATTAACTTTATTGATCCCAGAAGAAAAATTATAATTTTACATCCTGTTCTGGGTGTCCCTGCTCTCTCTATGATTCTGTACTGAGTGGGTGGTAGGACTATGGATGGATGGGTGGCTTTTCATCTTAGAGTATGGCAGAACTGGATCCGAGTTTGAAACCAATGACTTTTGAGCAACTGTGTAGAATGCACAGGGCAACAAAACACCATACTATGGGCAAATGAAAGGGATAATGTGTAAAAATGTCTGCAGAAGAGCAACACAAGGACACTCCAAGGGAAGGAAAGCAGGGGGCACATGGAGGACAGGCAAAGCAGCCGCAGGATCTTTTGTAGTATTTGGAAACCGTTTTAATTAACTTGCATTTTAAATAGACCCCCCTTCCCTCCATTTGCAGTATTAGCTAGCTACCTAGCTGGCTGCCCCTGCTAACCCATAGAGGCGATCGGTGCAGGGGTCCCAACAATCTCTTAACATCATGCTATGGCCAACGGTGGGCATTTATACAGGAATCATACAGTGACATTAAAAATACTTTCTATGCGGGGAAGGGGAGGTGGCAAAATATTGGCTTCTTTTATTTTTTTTATGGAGGGCAGAGCAGCTCGACCTGTGCGCAAGACCTCTGCAGTTTGTAAATTACGGTGTGGTGAAGGGGAGGCAATTAACAAATAAAAGGTGATGACGCTCCAGCAGGCTTACGGCTTCCGTACACCTGTTCCTCGTTTGCCTGGGAATTGTGTCCTGACCTCGTTTCATGCTGGGTGCCACAATGCAGTGGTACAGTCAGATTATAAACCTATTCAGTATTATAATATTCTTTTTTTACATAATGAAGCATCAGGTGAGAATAATCTGGAAGGTCTAAGGTATTTATAGAGCAGGACTGTATCTTTCTATAGTATTCTTACAACATCACACTATGTGCAACAGCCTTCAGGAGAAAAGGCTGAATAATACATTCATTCATAATACAGTTTGATATTCATTTTAGCTATTGACTAAAAATTATATTCTTGTAATCAAGGCTGTACTATTTGGTTTATCAATGCAGTGTTGTTTGCTTGCTCATGAATTATCTTTTTATGAAATGACTTATTGTGATATTGTATAATGTTTTGATGAAACACACTGATGTTGATAGCATCCATTTGGTCATTCAGATTGGTATTTAATTTGATTTGCTTCTATTTTTAAGGGTACCTACATTTATTTTTTGCAAAATGAATTCAGTGGGCACTAACGCCACTTCTGTTGTAAGAGCTTGGAAACAGGAAACCGCTTTTATAATATAAAAAAAAGTAAATGAATGAGAAATGTTATTAAATGTGTACCTGAGACAAATGCATTATTTAGAAATTATGCATTAAGAAATAGCAATGATTTGATGTAGCAGTTAAGGAATACATGCTTTTTAAAATGAAGTTAAAGAGATGTCTATTTAAAATAACAGAAAAAATTATTTAAAATGACAATTGACATGTTAGCAATGTATAGTCATGTTAAGTGCTTTATTTGATAATAAAAGCTGCCATCATCACCCTGCAATTCTGTTAATGATACAGTACATGAACATATCATATAACATACTGGCATCCCATTCAGGGCGTTCCCTAGTCTTGTGTTCTATGATGCCTGCAGTAGGCTGCAGACTCCTCATGGCCCTATACTCATGAAGCACTTGGAAGATGAATGTATGTCTGTAGGAACATAAATCACAAGAAAAAATTGTTATAATTTACGAAAATTAATCTGGAAAAAATATGTGAGATCTGTATATTTGCTTTTGTCAAGCACCTAGGAAGCGCAGATCTTTAAAATCATTAAAGAGAAGACTGCTGATGTGGGTGCATACTCAATGAATTCTAAATGTGTGTATTTTGATTTTGTGTTGTGAAGTAAAATGTTTATTACAGCCTTCAAAATTCTAAAACTACTTTAAATATTGCCATAAAAACATGGCGGCCTATTGAGATTGAGAGGGAGCAGTTAAGGACAAGAGGAAGGCAGTAAAAGCCAGGTTGTTTTTACTGAAAACATGCAAAGCTAGCTAGCACACAAAGAGCTGAAAAATATAGACGTAACCAAAAAAAAAAAAGTCTCCGCCAGCTCATTGTCAGGTATGTCTCTCATGCTTCGCCTCTTCAGACCTTCTGTAAGAAACAGAGCAGAATTAAGAGCCGCCGCTGGGCTGGGACTCCTAACACTGACTTTGTTATTTCCAGTTAAGCGCTCATCTGTCATTTCTCAGGGACATGGCTGAGCCCTATGACTTCTCCCCGCCCCTGTTGCCACAATGCCAGGCACGAACCACATCATGCTTTGATGAACAAGTAGGCCACGTTTCTCTATAGGTAGGGGTTAAATGTATGCAAGGGAGCTTCTCACATTTACACTGTGAATCTCTTTGCCCTGCAGGAAGTCTGTATGGACATGCCTAAATGGCACCTTCCTTCAAAAAAAGAAAACAAAATAAAATGACCTGCATGCTTTCAAGATTTTTGAAAAATAAAATGTTCCACCCCGTAGGATGTGTAGGTAATGATACCAGTAGCTAAAAGGCTAATTGACTGTGGACATTAGTCTTTGCCTTGAGAGCAATGAGCACTGCTATGGAGTCTCAGATGTCACAGATTACTCTTCCAGCTTTGAGGTCGCGAACCTGCATGCTGTAGATATTTTCGGCAGCCCTTTCATATTTTCATACCCTGCTTGCGCTAATCTCAGGAATGAGAAATGAGAATGTTTTACAGTTGATTAGACCTGTGTCAGAATAAAATGAACCCTGTGATCCTTCAAATCCTTGAGTATGAAAGAAATTAGTATATTTAAAAGGTGAAGTGTTGGGTTTTCATATCTTTTTCCCTCCCTAAATATTATGATACAGTATTGCACTCCCTCGGATGTTTAGTTCCATTTTGACAGTGTTATTTACAGTTTTTTTCATCTGAAGGTATCCGATTGTCCTTCTTCTTGAAAATATATGTATAAATTAAAGTGCTGTCAACATATGTTTCTCCGATAAATAATCCAGGACTGCAACATTTCTGTCCATCTTGGTTAACTGGCATGTTTATAATGACATTCGTAGTTTGTTTCTTTATGTTTTGCAGGTGTTCATGATGAAGTGCCATGGCTACATTCTACCAGCATGATCTGCTAGCCTAGCCTCTTTCGAAAAAAGGACCCTGTCTTCTGGCATTTTGCATGAGGGAACTTGACGTGCTCGGAGGCAGGCTGGGGGTCAGTCTTGACCGGCTGCACTTTTCTGCCTGGGGTAAGACTGGGCCCTTGCGAAACGTAGAGGTGGGGGGGCTCGGCATAGCAGCTCTCACTACTCTTCCGCGACAGCTGACGCGGAGGCTTTGAAGACAGCACGACACTTCCTCTGGTGGGTGGTTGCTTTTCCCCTAACGACTGTTTCCCATCACTGGCCGCACAGCCCTACCTTTCTCAACCGCCACTTTAACGGTTTCTAACCACTTCCACCTTCTGTGCTCGGTGCACGGCGCCTCGCGCTCTGCTCGTGTGCTGCTTGTAGCTGCCAGGTCGGCAGGGCAGATAACGCTGCACAGGAAGGAGGACGTGCAGTTTCAAAGCCACGCATGGAAAGGACTCCACCGAATGCGACATGCAGAAGCAGGTCGGGAATTGGTCCCAGTGGCGATGCGTTTCTGCGTGCTGCTGCAACCCAAGTATTACTGTAACATCTTAGTATAAAGAAGCTGTCTCTAATCTCAAGCAGTATATAGGAGGCGGTTGTTAACATGATGAGCTTTAAATAGAATCAGGGAGAAAAAAATGTTCTTTTGTTTATTCTGCAGATGAAGGCTCTATCGGTGTAACTTCTTGAAACATTGGTGGGAACACATCAGACACTACCCTACTGTCTACCCTAACGAAAACTGAAAATTTCACACACTGGGACCGAATTTTTTGCCTAATTTAAAATGAATTAAAAAGCTACATGTAATATATTGATATTCCACTGTGAATATACTTTCTCTTCCTCAAAAAAGCAGATTAAATGTTCAACAACTTTACAGACGTAAACATTACAGCCACAAGCAATTATCTGAGAGTCATCCTAAAGAAAATAACAGTATAATGCACAGTGATTTAATGCCAGTAGGACAAGACCTTTGGGTTATATAAATACATCATTCCTTCACATCACAAACACTCCGTGAAATTTTACACCAGCCAGATTACTACCAGTGTGACAGAGGCAAAATGCAGAGACCTACAACTTTTGTGCATTTGCTATTTGTGCTTCTGATGATCCACATTAACTCCAAGTTCCGCAGCCTCACCTTCAGTGCATGGTACCAGCGCGATGTCCGTGTAATAGTATAACATGGAACCTGTGGGAGAAAAGTGGAATAATGTGCAACTAAGGAAGTGCTGTAACCAGTTTAACCAGCTGTGTAAATGGGTAATTGCTGACTAATAATCATGCAAGCAGGGTAACTCAGTTCAGAATAATGTCTGAGGACAAATTTATTCACTGGTAGTAACCCGAAGAAGCATTATTGGTGCGATAAATGTTCTTTCTTTGTGCGTTTGTAATTTCGGGAAAGTTAGCATGTTATTTTAAAAGTGTATGAAGAAGACATTCTGCCTTTCATTGGTTAATAAAAATGTTACTTCTCAGATCATGGTTAGAAAGTATCTGGTGGAAAAACTGTTTAGCTAAAAAGTAATAAAGAAAGAAAATAGCAGCTCCTTGATGAAGACAGGAGTGGATAGTTAACATTATTATAATAGATGACATAGTTTGTTAAAGTCTTACGTTTTTCAGACCTGTCTGACGAGCAACATTTTTCCAGTTACATTCGTGAAGAAATAAATCTTATTAAATTGTACAAAGAAAACATAAGATCACCATCAAAAGTAAATGTCACCTTTCTAGCTGAAGTGTATACAGTAACACAGCTTTCTTTTCTCAAAATGTGGCTACAGAATGACATGGCTGAATGGGAACCATAATCGTCTCACACTGCTGAGGCTGTGGGCTCAGTTCCAGGCTTTGTGTGTGTGTGTGTGTGTGTGTGTGTGTGGTCTAGGTATACATTACATTGTGGGGATGTCCCCTCAATGTGATAAAAACCTGTTATTTTGATGTTGTGGGGAACATTTTTTTGGTCTCTACAAGGGGAAACTCAATTTTATAAAAATCTGTCAAAAAAATAAAAATGCCAAAAGACTTGTATTTTGTTTGGTTAATTATGGTTAATGTTGCCATTGTTGGGATTAGGTTTTTGCCTATAGAAATGAATGGATGGTACCCAGAAAGATATGAGTATAGGTCTGTGTGTATATGTGTGTGCATGCACGTGTGAGAGTGTGTTTCCGTGTTCTCTCACAGTTTGCGTGGGTTTCGTCTCGCAGAACAACGGCGTGCTGCATTTTTTTTTGGAATAGAGTCTTTAAATTGTCTGTTGTGTATATCAGTGTCTCCCAACCCCGTACTCAGGGGCCCTCATACAGTTCACGTTTTTGCTCCCTCCCAGCTCCCTCCCAGCTCCTAGTAGGGAGCAAAAATGTGGACTGTCTGGCAGGGCTCTGGGAAAGAGCAAAAACATGGACTGTCTGGGGGTCCCCGGGGACTGGGCTGGGAAACACAGGTACATATAGGGGACTGCTGAGCATCTTGGGATAGCCTCCAGGGAAACCTACACCTTTACTATGGAGTTATGAAAAAGGGATGGACACTCTGCTATAATAACTGAACTATACAAAGGGTTTGGTTTTCAGATTATTGTCTCTGTACAAATAGCACATAGCAAGAACTTTTAAGCCACAATTGCCTTTTAGATTATCAGCTATGTATTCACTCATTGGTAACACTTTACTTGAGGGCCAAGTAACTTAGTAACTCGGTTACTACTCAAGTACAAATCATGAACCAATATAGTAACTGCATGAAATGCATGAACCATTATGATTGATTAATGATGAAAAAACATGGGATGAGTATGTAACTAACACTTAGTTTCTGGCTAATTAATACATTAAGTACCACAACATTATTTGTGCCCCCTCAAGTAAAGTGTCACCACTCATCTTGCATTTGTTAAATATGTCTATTTTTAACCTCAAAAATAGGAATTCTATCACCGATAACAATACAACAACCAAAAATGTAGTACATGTTTACAT
>JAAGVU020028705.1:0-21685 GCA_011763525.2 Mormyrus iriodes
CACACACCATTCACGCACAC
This sequence comes from Mormyrus iriodes, assembly GCA_011763525.2. Lineage (NCBI taxonomy): Eukaryota > Metazoa > Chordata > Actinopteri > Osteoglossiformes > Mormyridae > Mormyrus > Mormyrus iriodes. The sequence goes on from JAAGVU020028705.1 coordinate 21, forward strand.
ATTCACACCTATGGGCAATTTGGTAACTCCAATTAACCTCAGCATGGTTTTGGACTGTGGGGGGAAACCCCACGACGACACGGGGAGAACATGCAAACTCCATACACATGGAACCCGGGCGCAGACGTGAACCCTGATCCCAGACGTGTGAGGCAACAGTGCTAACCACTGCACCACCGTGCCACCCCAACTCCATAATTTAGCTAAGCAATTGATAATTGTGTAGCCTTCAAAATGGGCAAATATTAACAGAACATATTGGCACAGAAAACCCAAAAACGTAACCTAAAGCAATATACGTTACAAATTCAGTAGTCATCCTGTGAAATTATGATTTCGTTCTTACCCAAGGCCTTATAGACGACCCTACAATATCTAAGTCAGAGTTTTGGATGCTTTAGGCCTGCAGAAACTGAACATTTCAAATGTTACAAATTCAAAAGGCATCCTATAACATGAAATGATAATCTCCTACAGGGAAACTTAGTCTACTTCATAGGCTACTGTAGCCAAGACAGTTTTATAGGCTACACAGATATATCAACAGAACCTTTCAAAAATAGCATCTCACTAAATTTAACAATAGCCTGCATCTCAAGCTTAACTCATGTTCACGTAAAATGAGTGTTTTCTTTAAGGAGAGTAAGTCGTTTGGCATTTAGTGTCGTAAGATACAAGTATTAGTTATAGTTGCATTTTTCAGGGCGAATGTCTGCTGCGGTACTAAACAGTCTCACTCTGTCGGTGGTGTGAACAGGTAAATCTGTGCTGTAATAATGCGCCTCTCAGCAATGAAGTGGATTCTCGAAACTCGCAAATTAGTTGTTCGCCAAAGAGAAGCACTTATATCTGTTTCTTTTAACTTGAAATACTGTCATAACTGACTTTTTGTTGGCGTCTTCTATTCCAAATATCAGGCGCTGACCTTTTTCCGCACGGTTTCTGACACACATGCCCATTCAGTAGGCTTAAGCCAAGAAGGATGGGATTCGGTTCAGTTAATACGATGGCAAAATGTTCAGCAGAAACCAAATCCTTTCAATAATGAGAAAATTTAGAAGAACTAGAAGGCGAATCCAGGATTTGGTGCGTCCCTGGAAATTATGTGATTCCTAAGAAGCAGTTCAGCCAGTGTGGCTGTCTTTTGAAATTTTTGAAGCATTGTTTTGGTATTTCAGATTCTAACCCATAATTGAGCTTAGTGTATTATAAAGCTGAGCTCCATCTCCTGCTTCATGGGCAGTTGGGACCTGCAGACTGACTGACAATAAGCAGGCGGGCGGCTGTGAGGCTGAGTGTGGTTGTATGTCTCCGTAGTGACGGATGGTGCGGTGTATAACCTCTCCCGGCAGTCCCGGAAAGGCCGGCTGGTGAGCCTGCGGGAGGCACAGGCCCGCCCCCCTGGGGGGCTGCTGCTGAGCCCCTTACAAGCCCCAACCCCCCTATCTCAGCAGCAGCAGCAGCCCAAGGAGCTGGATGCACGCCGCCACTCTGTGTTTTAGACGTCCTTGAGAGCAGTGCCATTAATTAGGTTATATGACAAAAATTCTTTCTCTATCTCTTTTTACAGTCATTAACAAGCTTTCGTTCACTTTATTTTTAGTATGCAGAAAAGGCTGCACAATTGGTGCTGTATTTGAATTTGACTTTACTTTGCAGAATATGTCTGTGCAACAATTTGTTTGTTTTTGAGTTTCAGTATAACGTTTTTTGAACTATTGATGCGAAACTTATTTTCATTGTTCTCTAGATCATATGTTCAATGGGTCATTTCTGTACAGGCTCCCTTTTCAATGATCGCAAACTTTCACCCAGTTGTCAAGCTCAACGCAAACTGTGCAACTTGCTTGGCTCCTGTTGCATCACTAAAACCAAGAAATGTTTACAATAAAATGTTATGTTTTACTATTATCTAGAAGCCATATTTTGAATGTGTGTGTTTTTTTGTCATCATTTTAAGTGTCTACTGTGCACTGTCTTTGCAGTTTGGGTGCAACATTTCAGGGAACTATCAAGTTTTGATTTGATTTTATTAAAAACATAGGTAAAAAGTTAGTTTGCTGTGTTTTCTCATAATTTTTAGAACATAAGCAAATCATTTTTAACTCCAAAATGTGTGATTCAGCAGTTAGCCTGTAAAAATGTATATTCCCCATGTATGGGCATTGATTCCTTGAGTTCTGTTGATTTCACCTCTCCGCTTTTTATTCCATCTAAGCTTCCAGCCTGCAGCAGCTCTTCTGAGAGCTGGAGAACTTCACTGTCATTAGCTGGTTCCCCCCAGCTAACACTGGCTTTATTTGTAGATCTCAACTGTTCTGCTCAAACCTGCCTCAGCAGCTTTGAATCCTTTCAAAGTGTTCACATGACTCTGTGTTAACCATGCTCCGTGTGCCCCGAAGGCAGTCTGATTCATGGCGAGAGTATAGAGACGCTTTCCTGCTGCTGTCTGAGTTCAGTGTCCCAGTTGTCCACGATGCTGCTTCGGCACAAGCTCTGTCATTTAGGTCATTTTTTGTGCGACGCTTGTGCTAATATGCTGCTCGTCTACTTGATGGCGTTTCCGTCTCTCTGTCTTTTCCCCCTGTCTGTCCCTTCCTTCTTTAGAGCGGCAATCCCTAACCAGACCCAAGTCATTTGTGTCCACCAAGCTGCTGACCCTAGAGGAGGCTCAGGCCAGGACTCAGGCTCCTTTGCTCCAGCTAGGAGCACCACTGTCCTTCCAGGGCAAGTTCCATACTGTACTTGACCTACCTGAAGAAAGGTGAGTGGAAAACCTGGATCACAGCACAGCTCTGGAGGGGCGCCTTATGTAGGATGAGACAGCAGGTCATCCAGCCTTATGGGGAGGAAAGTGGAGCACCTGGAGAACCCTCACCCAAACACAGGGGGATCACTTACACCGACACAGGGGCAACACTCACACAAACACAGCTAGACCACTCATGCAAACACAGGGGCAACACTCACGCAAACACAGGGGGAACGGACATGCAAACATGGGGGGAACGCACACTCAAACACGGGGGGAACACACACTCAAACACGGGGGGAACACACACGCAAACACGGGGGGAACACACACTCAAACACAGGGGGCACACTTGCACAAACACAGGAAGAACATGTAAACTCCACTTGCATCTGGGGTTTGACCGAAACCCCGATCTCCCTGCATCCAGGGAACAGACATGTTTAATCTTCCTAGTGCACACACAATCCCCAGTTTGTACGACTTACAGGCAACTTATGCTATTTATGAACCGAATGCTACAAACCTATCAAATAAAAAATTTGGGATATAAACAATGGTTTATAATAACGAACGCATGTCCTACATTGTGACATTCATAAAAACATTGCACGGCTTCAGTGGTTTGTTGGGTCAAGGTACAGTACTGTACCGTATGTAATTAGTTTTTATTACTGCATAATAATTATCATTATGTATTGTATTATTATTTTTTCAACTTACCTAAAAATTTCACTTAAAGACAGACTTAGGGAATGGATCTCACCCAGAATTTGAGGACTGCCTGTACTGCTAATATACCTAAATATAGCTCTTGTTTGTATTTTTCTTGTATTAAGGTTTTTTGTAATCTGGTGTAGTTTTCATCTTACCCCATAAATTGTCTAAGGGAATCCTGTGTCCGTGGCTTTCAGCTCATTTCCATGATCCTTCTCGATGACAATTTAAAAATAACTACATTCAGCCTGATTTGGCCTTATTTGTCTTACTTGTTATGACCCTGAAAAACCAACAAATATGTTTCATGTAGTGTTATTTCTCTCTGTATTATAGAGTAATATGTCACTTTCACAGAGGAGTAATGCTTTGGAGAAAAGCTTATGCCAGCTAAATGTGAATGCCAAATTGGGCGGAAGTGCTTTTATTCACAGCTCACCGGTCTCCTGGGCTTCTCTGCATTATTTTGATTTGATTCTCTGCACTATCCAGGAGGAAGAGGGGCTTTAAGAGCCGGAAGTCAGCGGGAGGAAGTTGGAAAACGTTCTTTGCCATGGGGAAGCAGGGAGGCTCTGGCCGCCGGAAGCCCATGCGGATCAGCTCCCTGTTCCAGCCATCCACTTCCCATGCTGGTACGGGAAGCCTGTACCAATACATTCACGCTTCATTTACATTATCTAATCTGCATGTGTCACCCCCCATATAACGTTCTTGTATCCAAATATTAAAAATATACCATATTACATGTCGCTTAGCATGTTGTGTAATTTGTCCTATGATGGGCTGGCATCCCATCCAGGGTGTACGCCTGCCTTGCACCCCATGCTACCTGGGATGGCCCTAGGCCCCCCTGTGACCCTGCTCAGGATTGGATGGTTGGATGGATGGTTAATTTTTCTGCCTGTCTCCCGTCCTTCCCATGCCTGGGCTGCCTCAGGTTGCCGTGTAGACAGTGTCACCCTGCGGTCAGCAAAGAGTGAGGAGTCTCTGTCCTCTCAGCACAGTGGGGCAGGTAAGTTTTAACCACTTCGCTGTGCAGGAAAACAGGTTCCATTGTATTGTAATCTCAAGGCATAAAGACCCGAACCTTACAGAGAAATGGCTCTCAGCTCTTTGTTAGAATATTGGAGCTTATTGTTCAGTGAATGATACTGTTGTGCTTCATGATAGCTGTGATCTGTGTCACTCCCCGTTGCTAAGGACATTTCTGAGGAGTGCAGCTGTGTATGTCTCTGCAGCGTAGTATGCTGTTCAGAGTGATGTCACTGTTGGGCCCCTGAGCAAGGCCCTTAACCCCAATTGCTCCAGGGCTGTTGGCTGACCCTGCTGTCTCACTAGTATGTCATTTTAGACCAGGGATTCATAACCTTTTTGAGAGTCTGGCTCTTTTTGGGGCATCAAATTATTTTTGCAAGTCCCCCCTCACCCCTCACACATACATTATGGGGAATATTTAAAAAATTGTCACATTCCACTTAATTATTGGTGTTTTTCCACATTATCATTTGGTCTCATTTTTCTACCACTACCTTCTAGGGCTGTAACACTACACATATTTGTCATGTGCCTTTCGGTTAAATCATTTTCAGTTTGTGAAACGAATACATTTCTTGACCCAGGCGGAATCTACATTTTCAAGTAGATGTTTAACACAGAAAACATTATGCTAGTTGTGGCTGTGAGATGGTTACGTCTAATACTGGTAATAGTCAGTCATAATCTGCATCTTAGGAATATTTTGGTTTCCTAATAAATTACACCAGCACCAGAGTGAATAGTTTTTCAGACCAAGTCAGTGTGTCGACTCTGTTATACCGAACTCAGATATGTTTCTGGAAACACATCCAACATGCTGACTCATTTGAGGCTCATCATCTGAGTTTGTGTATGACCAGAGCAAAAGCCAGAAGCAGCCTCTGTACCCTCATCTCCCTGTGGCATTGATGGCGCTTTACCAGGAAATTTAGATCAGGCTTAAAAAAAAAAAAACTCGGGCTGCAAGGGTGTTTATCAATACAAATATGCAACCAAATTGAAACCTGGGAGTAGGGAACACAGGTTTAGTTCATTATGATTATTATGATGTCTTACAGTCTTATTTTTAAATTTTGATTTGCATATTTATTTTTACAATGCACAAGTAAGCATCTCTTAGATTTTGTTGTATCGGAAAGACACATTGTGTTTTTACTGTTTGTAAATAATAATAATAAATAAATAAACAACTGTAAATAATTTCAAAACAAATTCTGTTTCTGTTCTGTGACTTGCACTGAACCATGAACCCAAAAATCAAACTGTTTGTACCAAAATACGAATTTTGCGTACAGTTACATCTCTACTACCTTCTAAAAATCGATCCATTTTTGTTCTTGCATTTGAGTTTTGCGCTACTTTATTATAAGAAAAAGAGTATGAGTAGCCTGTCCAGTAGGTGTTGCTATGGTACCACAGAGCTAGTATGCAAATGATTTCCTCAGTGTTTTATGATTCTCTATCACAGCTCTCATCACACCCCTGGAATTAGGTCCTGACCCACAAAGGGGTCACGACCCAGAGGTTAAGGACCCCTGCTTTAGAAAAAAGCATCTGTCTAATGTTAATCTGATCTTATTTTGACTGTCAGATCATTACTGTAGAAATGTATTATATGTCTTGTTCTCTCACTCTGCAGTAATGTCATTCTGCTGCTGCTTTTGTCTGCTCTTCCTGCTAGAACCTGCTCTCAGTGTTTCATCCATACTTATGTCTCTCTGTCCTCAGGACAGACGAAGCTGCAGCGTCTCCGCCGGCCACGCTCCAGCAGCGATGGGCTTTCTCTCGCCGTCCCGGCCCAGCCTGAAATGCTGCCCCAGCAGCCACCCAGTCGCTCCTATGACAGCCTCCTGCCTGAGGACACTCATGCCCCCGGGGAGGATGATGCCAATGATGACAATGCCGATGAGGAGGAGGAGGACGATGAGGAAGGTGTCTACATGCTGCCAGATTTCTCTCAGGACCCTGCCTCATCATGGATGGCGGAGGACGTGGTGGACTTTAGCCCCACATTCCTTGAAGATGGCCCTATAGGACTTGGCAGCATCGCTGGGGCCAGCAGGGATTCCCCCACTGCTGCCACGTCACCACCCTACCGCTGTGTCAATCACAAGGGGCCCTCCCACTCACGCTCCCAGAGCCAGCGCTCCGTCACAGAGGATCCAGACTCGGTGCTCAACCAATCGGAGGCAGCTGCCCGCAGGAGTCTCATCCTGGCTGCGGTCTCACCGCCCGTACAGATGTTCCTCCAGCACAAACCCACAGCTGTGGCCCAGCACACAGAGGCCAGCAGCAGCCCCCCCCACAGTCAGCCCACCGCTGCCTCCGCCTCCTCCCATCTGCCTCAAGAGCGGCGCTCTTTCACTCGCAAGGTGGTGCAGGCACTTTCACCCAAGGCACCAAAGTATCCTCCACTAGATATCTCAGACCCTGTCGCCATCAGTGTTCCAGCTAAGGTAAGTGACTGTTGCTTTGACTGTCTTTCTTTATGACAATGATCATTTTTACCACTTGGCATGGAAACCATTTTATTCCTGGAGTCAGAAGTTTTCATGTACAATATTTATCATTTTCTAAAATTTATGTTTCCGGATTTCCAACATTTGTTTTGTGGCCATGAAGGTCCTGGAGATGATAGGTGGTCGTGCTGGTGAACTTCAGCTAGGACCACATAATGCTGCACCCCCCCAGCCACCTCAGATGATCTCAATGCTGCTTAGGTCATGTGACTTCCAGCTAACGGAGAACTGCCAGCAGGAACTGCGCAGTAAACTGGGTGCGGAGGTCAAAGGTCAAGGTAAGCACTAAATATAAGACATGGATGACGAGTTGAAACATAAGTTCTGAAAATCCTAACCACCCGTACATGAAATTATAAATATGTGTATGCAAGTGTTTCTTGAACATAGAGACTTTGCACTGGGAATTTATCTAATTATGGAGATGAGACTGTATTTTCTGCTTGTTCTATTCACTCCGTAGGCATTTACCTGTAGTAGCATCTGTATTTGTGGAGAATTATACAATACATAGTAGCAGTTACTATGGGAATTAATCCATCAGAACTATTCATAATTATGTGCACTCGATAATTGTTGAATCAAAAGATGAGTGGTTGACCTGGTTCTTCTCAAACTTGGGTGTCTATTGGGTATTTTACGATATTAACCCAGAATTTAAGTTTTTGTATTAAAAAGCCAGTATATATGACAAAAAAAATATTTTTATATATTTATATCTATCTATATCTATCAGTGTGAAAGAATACAGATTTCCAAAAAAAGAAACGCAACTTTATTATGTATATAACCTGAGTAGCCGGTGTTCTCTTTTAATGTGTGAGGATGCCAGCTGACACTTCCTCAGCTGTTCACCAGAGGGCGACATAACCTCATTGCTTTTAGATTACCCGAATTTCATTGACCGTATGTGTTTTCACCCTGCTTAAGTGTTTTCTTGCTCTTTGTTCCTTTCTGACTTTTAAGTTTGCATTATCTAATGCATTATCTAATAGCTATACTGTGTATGAAGCCTGCTCTGCTGTTAGGTTAAGCAACAGCACTTTTACCACTGCAAACTGGAATCAAGCCCATAATAAGGGACCTCGGCCTAATATAAGTAGGAGTAGTAGCTTAGGCTATAATAATGTATAATTGATCAACCACTGATTTTATAAAGATAGCAAATTAAGTACACACCATTGTAATAAAGTTTTTCAGCATTCAAGCATAGGATCATTACTGACCTAGCTTGGTTTAATAGTTTAAAAAGTACAAAAGTAAATTCAGTGAGTTCTGGTTTAGACAAAATACAACTCAAAAAATATTTCATATAAGCCATAATGGTCTTGAGATAAACCAGGATATTCTCTCCACCCCTTCTCTCTCTCTCTCTCTCTCTCTCTCTCTCCCCATCTCTCCCCCCTCTCCCTTTCCCACTCTTTCTCCCTCTCTCTCCCTTCCCCCTCTCCCCCCTTCTCTTTCTCCCTTTCCCCTTCCCCCTCCCCACTCTCTCTCTCCCCCCTCTCCACTCTCTTTCTCTCTCTCCTTTTTCTCCCTCCGCTCTCTTTCCCCCTCCCCCTCTCTCCCTATCTCCCCTTTATCTCTCTCACCCTCCTCCTCTTCACCCATCTCTCTCTCCCTTTCCACCTTCTCTCTCCCTTCCTCCCACTCTCTCTCTTTCTCTCCCCCTCTCTCTCTCCCCTTTATCGCCCTCTATCTCTCTTTCCCCCTCCCTCTCCCCTTTCTCTCCCTCCCTCTCTGTACCACTCTATATCTCTCCCCTACTCCCTCTTCACCCCTCTCTTTCTCTCTCTCTCCCTCTCTTCCCCCCCTTTCCTCCTTCATGTAGGCATTCTTTTCTCCCCAAGCCACATCCTGCCCTCACAGCAGCCACCCCCACCTCCTCCGAAAAACCCTGCACGGCTCATGGCCTTGGCCCTGGCAGAGAGCGCCAACAAGGCCCTGCGGGGGGAGGGCACTTCACCCCCATTCTGCTCCCCCCAGTTCCAGGAGAGCCCCTCCCTCAAAGGCCCCCCTGCTGACACAGGTGACGTGCTAGCCTCGCCCTCTGACGCCAACCAGCTCTACTCCACCGTCCGCCCATTATCTGCGTGGATGTCTGAGGGCAAGACCAGCACACCTGACCCACAGGAGGGGCTGCAGCAGGCGGGAAATTCTCAGGGGCAGGTGAGTGTGATTAAGTCCAGTGAAAGATGTGAATCAGTTAATGTAACTGAGACAGAGTTTATCATGAATGAAGATTTGCATGCATTTATACCCAAATCACTGTGGTACATTGTCTCACCACAGGATACAGGCACTCTTTCCTCTCAGACATCCGCCTCTGACTCTGCGGCATCTAACTCTGAGGTGTCAGCTGGTAGCTCATCTGGAGAATCGGATACATCTCCAGGTCTGGTCTACAAAAACCAGCAGCAGCAGCAACACCAGACACAACATAAAATGCACAGCCTGTTTCCTGAAGAACAACCTAACGATGGTGAAGCTTCATCTCAGAGGAAGGCTCCTCACTATTCCCGCCAGTTTTCTGCTCCCCACCCCCAGAACAAGCCCCCCGCCCAGCCTCAGCTCCTGCACTCCAAGTCCGAGAGCTCCCCGCTGGCCCAGATACACGCCGTCCAGCCCCCACGGCCGAAGGTGCCCTCCAGACCGTTGGAATTAACCCCTCATCGAGCCCCCCTCTCCCGGGCTGACAATTTCATGCGACGTTCCCTGGATGCTGCACGAATTCGCCGCATTATCACCCAGTCGCAGAACCCCAGTGCCCCACTGTCCCGGGCGTTCTCTGAGCGCATAAGTGGGACATCGCATGTGGTGCCACGTTACCAGGCTTCACGGCCACCAAGCCGTTCGGCTTCCACTGCCATGCGGCCCCAGGCTTCCCTGATCCAGCCCATAGCAGCCACAGAGGATCAGGGCAAAATGGAGAATTTCTACTACGAAATAGCTGCACCTGAACATCCACCACCCAGTTACACCCGGCACAGTTACCAGAACATGAGGCTGGACGTAGAGGGGAACTACCGTCCCAGTAACACTGAGGCAAGCCAGCAGCCACTCCCCAGAGCCCCACCCCCAAAGCACAGCCCACACCCCAGCCACGTACCCATGGTGACCAAGGGACCCCAGTTATGGTCTTCTGAGGCCACGCGCGCCTGGGCAGCAGCACACTCCCACTCGTACTCCTTTTCTCACGGCCATCATCGCCCTCAGGAGAGTTCCCCAGTGCACCACCCTCTGTGCCACCTCTCCTCCTCAGTCAGGCTGTCCTCAAACCCCACCATGGGAATACCGTTGTCAGTACACCAGCGCCACCGGCATCGATCCCAGTACTCCCCCTCTGATCTTGCTGCTTCACAGTTGCACCCCTACTTTGAGAATGGCAAAGTGTGCTACCGGCACTTTGAGCCCTTCAGCATTGAGAATCATCATTCCCTGGCAGAGATGCCAGTGCAGTCATCCTCTTCACCTGTGCTGAGGCCGTTACCAAAGCAGACGGAGCAGTCCGAACCCATCTATGTAAATTTCCCCATCATCAGTCCCATTCCTGCCAGTAATGCCAAAAGCTGGGTCACCACTGACTTAGATGGAGACTCCCAGCAATCATCTGACTCCCTAGCCCCACCTCCTGGTGCACTTGTTGATTCCTCCCACCCTGGTGCTAAACAGGAGAGTCCTGAACAATTGGCTTCTTCTTGTTATGACAGTCCAGTACAAGTTGAGGTTGAAGACAACCTGGTTGCCAAGACAACAGCAACAGCTGTGGGACATGCCCATAGTCGCTCAGACACCCAGAATGCCACTGTGGAGTCCAGCCAGAACCTGACTGGGAAAGAAATAGCTTCTTTGCTGATCGAGAAGCTGGCAGAGGATGAAGGGGAGGGCCCATGTGCTGTCACCTCCTCCTCCACCTCCTCATCACCTCCATTAGAGCACCCCCCAAATCCCTATCCCAGCCAGCACCAGCACTCCTACAATGTCTACACACCTGGGCCATTTCATAGTCATTTGGAGGCCCAGGCAGCGCTGCATGGAGAGGGACCAGGCTTTCAGCGACCAGACCCTCTAAGAAGATCCACCTCGTCAGGCGGACACTATCGACAAGCCTTTGACGTCATGCCATCTGGTGATCAAGTCCTGAAATTCTACCGCTCACAAGATTTTAACTCTGCTCCTCAGGGAGACAACCCAAACCCCTACCCTGTTCGTCCCCATTATCAGGACCAACTCTACACCAGCCAACCCTCAGCAGAAAATGCCCTTACCTGCACTTCTGGCCTCCTGACAAACCTGTCACTAGGAACACCACGAGGATTCAGTGCTCAACCAGCAGGTTACCCAGCAGTCTCATATCAGCACAGTCAATATCCTTTCCAGTCTGCACCCATGCAGGCCCCATATCCCAATGCACCACGAAGAGAGGCAGTCTTGAATCCTTCACTTCAGCCATCTGGGCTGAGAAGCCAAAGGGGCCTGGCTCGTCAAGGTAGCCTTCCGGGACCTAACTGGACTATCCACTCTGAGGGGCAGACACGCAGCTACTGCTGAATGGGTGGGATTAGAAAACCGATGTGCTTGGAGAATCTTCCATTTCTGTGGTTTGAAGGATAATGTGAAAACTCGCTCTGTGACCCCATTCAAGAAGAACAAGACAAGAAAACCATATGCGGTTCTTGTTTTCATCTGAGACTGCAATTTACTATATATATATGTCGTATATGTGTTTGTACGGGTGTGTATGCGTGTGTGTATATATGTGTGGTTATTTGGTGGGGTATTTGTACCCATCACCTAATTTTTAGTCATTTTGTACCAACCCCTTTACCTCCCAGCTGATGACCCATATTTCACCCTTGTTAATGGGACAACATAAAGAGGACACTGATGACCACCGATGGCCTAGATTTGAAAACATTCCAGAACGCTTCCTCCAAGAGAATAAATGAATAGCTGCTCTTTCTCTCTCAACACACACACACACACACACACACACACACACACACACATACAGACACATATATATATATGTATGTGTGTGTATGTGTTTATATATATACACACACACGTGTATATATACATATATAAATATATGTATATTTAAGTACATATATGTGTATATTTGTGTATATGCATATATGTGTGTATGTATATGTATGTATGTATAAATATACACACACACATGTGTGTGTATATATATATATATGTGGAAAATTCTGTCTGTAGCCGTACATAATTAGGTTTTTTTTTCTCTGTTGCAGCGAACAAGTATGTTTTTTTTTTTGCCTGGTTCTCTTTATTACAGACTGTGAAGAGTGTCATTTTTCTTTCAAAAAGTCACCTTTCTGCAAAGAAATTGGATTCTTGTTATTATCTTAATTTTTTTGTAATTTATTTTATGTTTTAATGCATTTTTTTATTTTCAAATTATTTACAGTGTATGTATGGGTGGGTGTGAATGTACAGTGTGTTTTCAGGATTTGTCTGCCTCACACAAAAAAGCACATCTTACTGGAAGAGAAAAATACTTACAACCGGGATATACTGCCTTGTGTGAAAGAGAATATGTTTCTTGATTGTTTTTCATATTTTTTCAGTAGTAGTCAACTAGTTAATTGCCTTTAGGATGACTCCCCAGGAGTCTATGCCAGAGTGTTTTTTGCAATCTAAAGCATTGTATCCTTGAAGGATGTCTTGTTTTTAACTTGTAATTATTTGAACATGCTTTATCCAAAGCAATGTATACTGTAAATAGCACCTAGTCATAGCCCCCCCTCCCCCCCATAGACCTATCTAGGTTAAGAACCTAGTCCTAAAAGTACAGTGGCAGTGTCCTGCCTCCCTTCTTCTCTCAATGATTTTTAGAGTTGTGTTCATTTCCAACTGACTCCTGACACCAACTACAATGACTACAATGTAACTGAAGTTGTCGAAGCACATTAGGCATAGCCATTCGATATGTCACTCCAATTACAAGGGCTGAGCTCTCCTCCACAGACAGGCACAGCGTACCAGAGGTGTCAGAATTATTTACGCAGTGTGCAGTAGTAAGAGAGGACATTTTGGGAAGTGTTTCAGGTTTTTTTTAGTGCTGAACCAACAGTATGGTTGATCGTTTATTTTCAGAAATTATTTAGTCAGTTTGATTTCACGTTTAAGAAAATATTAAAGTATATTTATACTACAGTGTGCATAAAAAGTTTTTGATTGCTTGATTGCCTAGTTCATCTTACATATTTCTCAAACAAAGGTATTATTGCATCATTCCGTCTGTGCGTTCGCCACCTTTCATTTAATTTATTTATCATATTTATATGCAGAACGTTTTACCGTTTGCAGAATGTCAAGGAACAAAAAAATTGTAGGGGTTGCATTACTAAGCTGTACTGTAATGTCTGTGCCTTTCTAGTGGACGATGCTGATTGGCTTCAACAAAACGTAGTCTTAATCATTGAGTACCTAATCCAGTGCAAATGTTGTTGTCTAGCTTGTTTATAGCAGCTATTTGTTGGTCTGCTGCAGTAGTGCTGTAAATGAGCTGGACCCAGCACTCATGAAAGTCTGGTCACCCAGAATTACTCTTAGATAAGGGATTTTTGCACAATGCTATTTTAGAAGGTCTCACTCAGTACTAGTTGTAGGCATAATTGATTAACAAAGTACATTTCTGAAGCAAACGCTGAAAAAGTCTCTCTATTTCTGTCCGAGTGTCTTTGTAAGCATCTGTTCTTTTTTATTTCATATCTATGCAGTGAATAAATACATTAAGAAGTTCTTTAAAATCAGAAATACTTTAAAATGACTGTACTACCTAAGTGTATGTTAAGGTTTGTCTGTTACATGAGTGGAGACCAATATTCTCTGTCAGCCTTATAGCACTTTCCAAAAGGCGGTTCATCTTTTTGTATTTTTTCCAACTTGTGATTTAAAATCTGACAGTTGCATCAAAGAATAAATCTTTCATTTGTTTTTCTAATATTTTTGTAATGTGGCACAAAAACAGCCGTAGATCGCATGTGAGTTGTATGAATGTGCTGCAAGAGCAGAATAAAGAATAGCTTAAAGGACCAACTTTGGAAGACAAGTGTGATGAAGTTGCATTGCTGGTATTAATAAATTGTTAATAAATTGTTAATAGTTGACTGCCATTTTGGTTTTACATAGCAGATTACAAACACTATATATGTAAATATTGTGTGTGATGTAGGTAAATAGTTACATTTAGTTGAAAGATGAGAGAGGTCTTATCAACACATGCTTAAACCATTACTTAAAAAAAGACATTTAAACATTTTTTTTATTTGACAAAATATAGTAAACTAGCTATGAATTGGAAAACAGTAAGACATTCTAATTAAATGAGCTTTGAAACATTTAGTGTCACTCTTAGGTTTTGCACTTGAATAAAGAAATTAATAGAAATGTATGCAAATATTAAAGTATTTAAAGTACTGTTCAGAAATCATTTACAATAAAGTGTAACAAAAACATCAAGCAAAAGTAAGAATAGCAATATTAAATTATTTGAATCCCTTAATGATGTGTTCAGGATTTAAAATAAAAACCCCTCATCTATGGACAGAATATTTGGATATAATAATTTTACATTTACATAATTACATGCGTAAATACATACAATTTTCACCCCATGTTACTCAAGTGCCCTCTTGTATTCCAAATACATACAGTTAGGCTAACTGCCTTCTTTAAATTGCCAGTAATATGCCAGTTTGTGCATGTGTGATCTGCCATAGACTGGCATTCCCCCCAGAGGGTAACCCTGCTTTGTGCTCTGCGCTGTCTGGGATGGGCTCTGTGATGCTGACAAGACAAGCGAATCAGAAATGGATGCATGAAAACAAATTGGAGTGCTATTTGTTTAATAATTTAAATGTTAAAATTTATAATATAGGAAGTTTGTAATATTCACGTTTATCATATCAGATATTTAATTCCACCACAATACACTGCCTATAATCTTATATTTGATGGCTTAAATTCATTGACGCTCCCACAATGTTTCTGAACATTGTTTCTGGAACAAAAGCAATTACAACACCCTGTTTTCAGCATCATTTTATCATCGATACACATGAATAAATATGTATACAACTTTAAGTTAATCATAAAGTAGGACATATGTGCAAAAGCATTTTTGTTGTTTTGTTTTTTTTTTAATCCAGGTAGACCTATAGGCCTACAGTAAATCCAGGTGAAAGTCACTGGCAATATATTTATAAAATGTTTACTTAAACACAATATGAATCATGATGGGGCTTGATTGGTGTCTCTAAATTCTCCTCTGCGTGTTATTGTGTGTAAATGTATTCCATGTGATGGACTGACATCCCATGCAGTATCCTCTGCTTCCTGGGACAAATGGAGTCACCATTTGCTACATAAGTGGTGATAGACAGTGATTATGGATGATTATTAAATGCTCAAATAGAAAAACTCGGGTGGGTCGTTGGAACCAGGATTTATATTCAGAACTTTAAAAGGTTATTCAGTTCTAAATTTCCGTTAGTAACAACAATACATGCATTGTTTATGCATGAGTATCCCGAAAAGTTGAGTCGCTTTTGGGAATCTGCTCGATAACTATAACTAAGCAAATAAAAGTTTGGGGAAGCCTGATAAGATTACAAATTTAATATGTTTAAGAGTCATTAAAAATAACCTGAAAGGCCAATCATATGTGTTATTAGAACCAGCTGCTGAAGTTTATATCGCAGCAATTACATATATAAGTGTTTCCCTTATATGTCAGCAATATAAAAAAAAGTTATGGGCAGTATTTGCGTCAGAAAGATGGAAACAAACATGCTTCTTAAATTTAGGAATATTGTAGGATATTAACGAGAGAACATTGTATACTTTATCCCAAGCCTTATCTACAAAAGCACGTAAGTAGTTCACACACCAGGATTGCAAATCAGGAAAATCATCTTTAAATACAGGCCTGACTGATTTCTTACCACATTCTTTCATGTAATTATCATAACATGAAATCATGAATTATACATAACTGAAAGTACAGCTGAAAATAACTGAATCCATGTATTGCAGTAACAATAGTAACATAAACTTCAATAAAATATGTATGTTGATCAGATCAATGACAGTCGGCAACAGGGAATTGAGTCAGATTGCTTTCTAACCCTTACCGATGGGTTGGGATTACCTTACTACTGCCTGACTTTTTTAACCCAGTAAAAAGAAATACAGTTACCCTTAAGAAACTGAGTAAACTATTATGTGGCTCACCTACAGTGGATGGCCTTCTGGTTTTATTCAATTACCATTCAACCCCTTAGACTACAAAACTGTTTTGATCATTTACTCCACCAATACTAATTGTCATGTTTTCCTAACATTAAAAAAATAGTATATTCATCATAACAATCTTCAGAACAAATTATATCTTGTAAAGAACACGACATTTGAATATTTTCTCTAAATATTATAAAAATGTATAAACCATCTTTCAGCTATGAATCAATTAACTGTAGAATTTAGCTGTATAACCACAAAGGAAGTGTATATGCAAGTGTAATTGTTCAGACATTCACTTTTCATAAATTGCCATTCAGTTTAATACTTATAGTTTGGTTCTTTTTTTGTAATCAATTCTGAATAAATCTGTCATCCTTTGTTGGTGCTTCTGTTGTTTTCTGCTTGGTTCAGGTTTTCTTTTCGGCAGTGGGAAGCTTTTGAGCAGATCGTGGGTGTGGACCGTGTCTTCAAAGCTTCACGTAGTACACCATGGCACACAGCAACAGAAAGAACTGACCCAAAAGATTAGAATGTTAGGTACTTTCGAAACCATGTAACTAGATAGGTGTCTTTATGTAGAAGAGTTTCTATAGTAAGTATTTATTAATATTTTTTTGGCAATATTCATCATTAGCCTGAATTGTATGACATTTAAACGTTTTTTTTATTTGACAAAATATAGTAAACATAAAGGCTCAAACAATCATAAAGGTCTACATAAAGGCTCAAACAATCATATAATAACACATAATGTGCCCCTTTTAAAGATAAGGAACAGGCCACTTGAACAGCCACCTTGACAAGAGAAGGCATATAGTTAAAAGCTTACCACAAATATCAGGACTGAAAATCCATACCAGCTGATTGCCCAAGTGTAGTTACTGAAAATAGACTCAATGTAACCAAAGCAGCCCTGTGGAGAGAAAAGGTATAATTCATATAGTACCAATTGTTTGTCATTTACAAACTTTAACTGCTGACATCCTATGAAAATACATCCAGGTAGAAAGGTGATGCAAAGCCAGAAGTAATACAGGTGCTTCTAGAAGAAGTCTTCATCCCCCCCTTACCTTGACAAACATGGAGCCTGCATAGCCTGCTTGGCAGAGCCCTTGGTCTACAAACACATAGCTGCTTTGTCTCCTGCAGCAGTTGAGGGGCCAGGGGGAAACACTGGGGAAATTCTGCTTGAAGGTAGAGGTGTAGTTAATCCAGTCAATGGGGCCATCTGTGCCGCAGCACTGCTCCTGTGAGGAGGGTGAGGAGAAAGCCAGTCCATGAAGTGCAGAAAGAGACCAAATTCCAGAGAGCGTTGTAGCTAAGTAGAGATACCCTAGGCAAATAACTAGAAAGTAGGTCTGCTCAGTTATGGCAAAACTCATAATCACGATTACTTAACACAACTCATTGACTTTGGAAATGTCATGCATTTATTGAACGTTTAAAAAAAAATGTCTTTCTAACTGGAGTTCCTTGAGCTGTAAATAAAATTCAGCTGAGAAACAAACAAAAAGGAGCTGGAAAGGGGTGCGCTGCATTTATAATACAAGCCAAAATGTAAGCATCATTGTGAAATGAGATGCGGCACAGGAATCGTTTTATCTCAGTTATTTTGTTTTGGTAATCATTGGACACCACAATCATAATTGAAATCAAAATTTGTTTAATTGCCCAGCCCTACTAGAAAGGTCAAGTGATTAACAGACACCTGTTCATCTATCCTAAGTATTCAGCAAGAATTGCTTCAGTGACTATTCCATTGTAAGGTACTTTAAAAGTATCTACAAAATAAATCAACATGGATCACATAAATCATTCTAGTTCTGATGTAAGTCAGCTCATACATGGGAAGGTCTGTTTCTCTGACGTGACACCTATTAAGGTGTGCCCTAGTAAAATGTGATAGTTCTATACATGACGCTATACTCAGCGTCTATACTCATGTGTTTATTAAAGGGCAGGTATGAAGTACCTCTCCTGTAGACAAGACATGAAAAGGAAACACCTGTTTGCTATGGTTATCTGTCCCCATTTGTTACTTGTAGTCAAACCCAGAATTTTTGGCGTAACCAGTATTGTCAGGTATCACGTCAGCAAAGAGATAATAATGAATAGCACCAATCCTTAATATTACGAAACCCTTAGTCTACGTTCATGGGAATAGGTCGTTTTTCCTCCTGTCTGTTATAACTTTCCATGACAGAAGGCTAAATGACCTATTTTCAGTAACTGCCATAGCAAAGGTTCCCCAAGCAGTTTTCTTGCCATCCTGTTTGTGATATAAGGAAAGGAGGAATGGTGAATCAGGTCAGAACCAGATGATAAAAAAACTGTGAGCAAAATTCAGTGCTTCGAAGTTTGACATTGGGATTGCTGGCTATTAAAGACAAAAAAGTGTTCTCAGAGATAGAAAGTTCAGGTTCAGAAAGTACAAATCCACAGAGTACTCTGTGACTGTGACTCTTTATGCTCAACTGGTTGGTTGAAACGAAATCTTGGTATGGATTTGTACTTTCTGAACCTGAACTTTCCATCTTTGAGTGTCCTTAACAAATAAGATGAAGTCAGTCTAGGTATTACAGGGGTCGACAACGTACCTTTTGCATTACCCTGGTCCATACATTCGTGATCTGTTTCCCATTGTCAGAGTTATCTGCATAGTACCTTAGCATTTGTTTTTTCAGCAGATTACTGTTGCCAACTAGCTGGAGGGATGAGATAAGATACATCACAGGATTTAAACATACATGTCTGTGGTTCTTTTGCAGCTGTTCTCTTGGACTATGTATTCTTTCATTAATTTATAAAGCCTTCATTTCATTTGTGCTATTATTGATACTTTATGCTTTTATAGTATGGTATATACAGTACAGTGTAAAAGTCTTAAAGAAAATGATGTTTAAATGATATTCATGTTGCTGTAAATCTATGTCTGTCAAAGTGGCATTTCAAAATATCTTCTGAAGTCACTCCAATATTTCCAGCAACCATCCAACAGACCGACGATTTTTTTAACACCACCACTAGCATACCTCATATGGCTAATCAATACCTAATTGACTTTTTTAACTAATCAAATGACCTGAGGAGAGGTTTGGGAACTGAAGCATGTGTTCAGCCATCCAACAAGATATCAGTAACTTTTTGGAGAACAGAATAAATTCTTGTTCGTTTTTATTGTGTTACTCTTAATTTAAATATGTTATAATCTTAAGTTGTGCTTTTTTCAGAGCAAATATACACTTACTACCCAGATAAATAGCTTTAAACATCTTTGTGACGGCATAAGACTTTTGCACAGTACTGTTCAATTCAATGTATTTCACAAACATGTTTTTTTAACGTTTGAATTGAAAATCCTTTCACTTACATAATCTCTATTAGTTGCTGCTGTGATGACAGAAGCACATTCAAATATGTAGATAATCAACATCAAAGCCAGGTACTTCAAAGAAGAATAAGAACACAAGAAACACAGCACATACCATATGAAACGTGCAGTACATAGGTCACATTTTAACCATACAAAATATCAGCAATTGTCAATTGTATATCATGCATACGTTGCTAGAAAAAATCCTGTATTGTTTCATGGAATTGTGCAATATTTTAGTAATAGAACATTTGGTGAGGTTCTGTTTATGTTTGATTCCTTCAGTTTCTTGCCACAGTCCAAAGACATTCAGTTCAAGAGAATGGATACATCTAAATGTCTTCATTTTTGAATTTCAGCTTGTGTGAGTGCACTATAATAAAATGTAATTCCATTTGACGTCTGCCTTGTTATAGTCTCAAGTGATCTGGCATTAGTTCAGTGGTTAAGGAAAAAAACAATATGTTTGAAGGAAAACCATTTTGAGGCACAATTGTTCACTGGTCTCAATTAAACTAACAAGATACGTGTCACCAAAAAGAAATGAAAATGATAACTTTACTCTCTCTGTTTTTTACTTTTCCTACTATAACATATACTTTGATATCTTACCGTCAGGATCAAGCAGCGATGTTTCCAGAAAGCAGCATATATACCAAATATAGCAACACAGAAGAAAGAGAAGCCTGTGAAGATGGCTATCCAGGAACCAGCAAAGATATCATCCTTCCCAGTGACGGCTGCCAGTGGGTACAGTCCGTAACTGTCAACAGTCACCCAAATGGCCACTGCGAACAGAGCCAGTCCAAGAATCTGAGAGGGAAGGATAATGGCATAAAGAAATGAGCATCCGTGATGTGGCTGTGGGACCAGGCAAAAATATTAGTGGAAAAGGAAAAGAGAAAAAAAAGAAGAAACAAAAATAATACAGTCAAGGGAGAAAGGCAAAAAATGGAGAGGAGCTGGATTACTACAATTAAAAAGAAAGCAATTGAAAACTGAGTATATCTTACAGCAGTGAACACATTGCCAATGATGAGAATGGCCCTGAGCACAGTGGTACTTTTCACATCCCCCATGGCTGCACGTTATGCAAACTGTAATTCCTACAAAACGAAGAAAAACTTGACTATGTTGTGCATCCTGACTCACAAATACAAATTGACAGGAATAACTACTGGGGTGCGGCTCACCAATATTTATATGATTAGGCTGTGGAACTATGGAGTGGCTAAACCTGTTTTGCTTGCATTTGCTACAATGGCCATCGACTGAAAACCGTTCATCTTGTTGCAACCAGATGTTGTACTGATTTTTTAACAAGTTCCAGCTTGTCAGTATCATAAGTAGCTGAAAGGCTTGAATATGAGATAGATTGTGTCCATTGAGTATAATTATGCCACATCACATTATTCACAATTAGAACTTACAATACTATGCTCACAATTATTTTTCTTTCTATATCACTGTTTTCTGTCAAATATATGCTATAACACTAAATAAACATTTCCTTAAAAATATCACTGAAAATTTGGATTCTGTGAGCTACAAAATTTGTACATTATATATATAGGGGCAAAACGACAACACATTTACCTCAATAAATCACAGATTATATTATTTATATAGATTTTTTTTCCTGATGCAGTTGCTTTTATTTGTTTATAAATATCTAACGAGGAATACAAAGTATGTTTTTAATTTAGTTCTGAGCTACTCACTAATTCACATTTTTACTTAATCCTCCGAAGTACCTTTGAGCAAAATGCAGTCATCTGTGACATACCTGAAATGAGAAGACTAGGAAAGCTTCAGCAATGGGTCATACACACCTGTTCCACTTGCAGTGCTGTTCACATGTAAGAGCTCGTCTCTGCTCCAGGTAAATATTATGTTGAAAATCTGTGACGTCATTTGGAACGTGAGGAACACGTTTAACGGCCAATGAGAATGTTAGTCCAATATATATATATATATATATATATATATATAT